>VYZT01051463.1:101103-133713 GCA_013400735.1 Pomatostomus ruficeps | reverse complement strand
TTTTTGGACTGTTTGGCTTGCTTCTTTTTCCCCATCCGCAAAATGAGACCATCTCTGGGGGAGACAGTCGGTGGGACCCTCGCCAGGAGCTGCCAGACCCCCCCAGCCCAGCCAGGCCAGACCTTCAGGAGGAGCCAAACCAGAGAAAGGAAAGACTCTAAAATCCACCATCTTTCTCTACAGCAGATAAGGTTTACTGTCTAATATTATTCATTTCTTGTTTTGTTTTTTGTGCGTCCATGCACCTTGCTTATTAAATAAACAGTTCTTTTTCACTTCCCTCCAAGAAGACTTTAATTTCAAACCTTGGCTGGGGGGAGGGGCTGAAATTCTGCCTTTTTAGAGGAGACACCCTTTTGGAGTCTCCTCCCAAAATTTGTCTCAAACCAGAACACTCGTAAAGACTTAGTATGGAAGGTGCAATGGATAATTGCAAAGCCATATTTGCAGCTCACTTTTGTCAGAATGATGCAGAAAAGGATTAAGAACAGAGTTCATGATATTTAATGTACCATCAGAAATTTATGCTAGCCTTGCATGTGCCTTCATTGCCAGCTATTGTTGGCAAAATCTATTGATGTTAGATTAGAAAAATCCAACACTTGTCCAAGGAATTCAGCTGACCACAGTTAAGCAACACCATTCAACCACAGGAAGTGCAGTCTCACAACACTGCAAACAGATCATTCTACAAATCTGTACACAGAAATGCTTAAACAGGCAATAGAGAATGTCAGCAATACATCCCCTGAGACAGTTTAAATCTTGGACACTGACCAGATCACTTCAGTGATACTGCACAACTTTTATTCAACAAACAAACTCCTCTCTGGAAGCCAAGAGTCGCCATAACAACTCTCAGATCCTCCTTCATTCAAGAAATTTGTGACTAAGAGAAAGACAGTTCTCCAAAGTTTATCTGTTATTATCTCAAAGAAAAAACCCCTTTAGTTTAAATCTCTTTTTCAAACATGTCCTCCAGCTCCTTGAATGGAGCTAAGACACACATGCCTTTCTATATACAACCACACTGGTAAAGACAGGATCTGGTTCAGAAAGAGCATTTACATACTTGAAGGCACAACGATCTAGGCCATAATTTGGAAGCAATCATGTAGTACAGAAGGGTAAATTCCAGAGATGTGCTACAGAAGGTCCAGAGACATGTGAGAACAGATCTCCAGCAAGAGCTACACAAAAGACTCAATGATGAGTTGTACAGCTTGATTTAGTCAAGTCATGGGCTACATAGCTTTCTGAAAGCACCAGTTCACATTCTGTAGATTTAAAAATGAACTAAGTGCTACTCCTCAGGAAAAGACAAATCTTGGTCTGAAAGACATCAATGTCCAACATCGCACAGTCAAACTGATAAGGGATGTTATGAAAAATGATTACGGTGATCTCAGAGAAAAAAACTGCTCAATCCCTTTTTATTTTACATGACAGTTTTCATGCAAAAAAACTCCTCTAAGATTTAAAAACGGTCTTTCCTTATATTTTTATATTGCTTTTATTTCTTTTTACCTTGGTAAAATAGGTCGGAGGAAACTTCAGAGGTGATTTGTAATTCTGAGGTCAGCAGAAGCCAATGTCTCCCATGGATGCAAGACACTGCCATCCAGCTGCTCTAGGCAAAGCTGCTTCAGTCTCCTACCTGAGCTTCTGCTTTTGTGGGAGAGCACTATGCAGCTGCCTACCTTAAAAGAGGCAAGAATATTAAAGCGAACTTGTCATGGCACACTGCACTGCACAAACACTGAACAGATTAAATTCACTATCTGAATCCCCTTTCTTCCAACACTTGCCTTGAGCCCTGCCCTCTAAAAAATGAAGGGAAGCACTTCCAAAAATCTAAGGGTGATGATGAAATTAAAAAGCCCATCCAATATGCTTATGTAATATTGCTACATCCTTTCACCAAGACCGCACCAGTTTTTATATTCTGTAAGTCAGGCATGCCCTCCCCTGCAAGATTGCTCTCCATGATGCCTCCTGCAAGTCCTCCCACATACAAAACTGGAGACAGCATGGTAGCAGCAACTCACACTCTGCCTGAACTTCTGCAAAGCAAGCCTAAGCTGTATTCCACTTTTAACCCCCTTCAAAGCTTTGCCTTACTACTTCTTAGGCTTTTATATGGACCAGAAATACTGTAAACTCAAGACAAAACACATTCTACTTAAGGTGACATGGTCAAACTGCTGTAAAAGTGCTCACATTTGACAACATAGCACTTCTCAATATCTAGATATATTTGAAGAAAAGAATTTTTATTTGAAAGCTAAAGAAAGCTATTAAAAGGATGCCTTACAAAATATGACTATAAACTGGCAAATCAAATAAATGGAAACTGTGATATAAATCTCCCAGAGCACCGTATTTACAGATACTTTATACTGCTAGCCTTTCCCTCTTTGAGCCATTTTTGACACTCCCTCTAGTTAGATGGACTTGTTTCGCAGTGCATTCATTACATGGCACTGTTCATAACTCACCCTTTCATTAAGAGACAAGCTTGCTTTTTATACTAATATTTCTGAGGATCTAAGCTGTGGAAAGCATTCTCAATTTCCCATAAACTGTTACTTTAGCTGTTTTAACTTGGCATCAGAGACACTGCTTTGGTTCCAGTTACTCTGAAGACAGAATTAGCAGCCTAAAGAAAACTTTTACAAGTGAAGTACTGTTGTGTCAGCATGTCTGGCACACAACCCTGTAGTATTTGCCAGCTCCTTGTAGTCCCCACCCAAGCTTCCTAACGTCAGCTGCATTTCCTATGAGCCTGTCAACATTTACTTGCAAAAGGCACACAGAGGTTAGTGTCTCATTTCAGAAACAGCTAATATTAAGTTGCGAGTTCTGTAAAAGGAAATCTGCGTTAGTGTAAGTTCCACAACTGGAAGATATCCCAAAGGACATGAACTAAAGAATTAATTCAATAAATTAAGGCAGAGACAAAATGCTCAGAAAGCAGTATATGAACATTTTGGCATAAGAACACAAACGTTAACCACTTCAAAAAAGCGTGCACATTCCAATTAAAAACTTGAAATTTTCCTTTGTACAGCCACTCTCTTTCTCACTGCTGTTGATCACAGCAACCATGCACTGTACTTTAGCACATTATGATCTAAGTGGGAGTTATCACACCTTTCTAAGGCTACAACATCTTTATTTATAACATGAAAGAAAAACAGCATAAGTATAAGGGGTAAGGGGTTGTGTGTGTTTTGTTTAGTTGGTTTGGGGGGGTTTTTTTGTTAAAGGAGTAATTTAGAACTGAATTAGATGTAAAAAATGAAAGAAGGATAGTTATTCTGATGTGATATCATAAAGTAAGCCACTTACATTCCTAAAACCTTTGCAGGGCAA
Organism: Pomatostomus ruficeps; assembly: GCA_013400735.1. Classification (NCBI taxonomy): domain Eukaryota; kingdom Metazoa; phylum Chordata; class Aves; order Passeriformes; family Timaliidae; genus Pomatostomus; species Pomatostomus ruficeps. Next base: position 130,338 of record VYZT01051463.1, on the reverse strand, counting down.
CAGATTTTAAATAGCTTTAATTTCTGCCTAGCTCATACCAGATAACATGCCAAACTAACTTTGGGATTCAAGTTATTTTTCAACACTTCACCTTCTATTATGTTCAACTGTATGTCAGAGTAGAACATAAAGAAAATGAGCAGCATCATTCTGGGACACACTAAAGCATGGTCTGTGTATCATTTCATTATCCACTATGGACTGTGACAGTCTATTCTGTCTGTCTGAAACTACTTAAACAGGCAGGCTCCTAATCACTTTAAGTTAATGATCTAGTTTCCAAAACAGTTCATTAGATTTCACCTTTATGTGCATGAAGCACAGTATTCTAATACTAGTTTATGAAAAATTAAGGTTTTCATTAGAAGCTACCAGTTGTAACCTTTAATCATAACCCACTATTTTAAATTGCACTGTAAAGAAACAAAACTCACCAATACCTTAGGGAAAAAAACCAGGAAGATTTACTCTTTCAAGATGATTTTTATATTCTTAGTACGCCAGCACAAGCATGAGATATTAAAACAGATAAGGAAAGATGGAAAGTCCAAGAACAATGCTTCAGATACACCATTTCATCATTTTCAAGAAAAAACACAACCACAGAATTCTGCAACTAAGAACCAGTTGTCATTTGAAAGCAACAGCTTTGGGACAGAGTTAAATTATAATCAAAAGTGTATCTTAAATGTCTTTCACTAAGACCCTCGCATGAGGGAAGTGTCTTGCCCTGAGACCCTCTCCTGCACACTTGCATGTTGAGACAGTAGTTCCTATCTCAAATCAACCCAGTTGATTGAGACAAATGAAATTTTTATTATATTAACAATATCTCCTTATAAAGAAAACACTCTGCACTGAAAAAAAGAAGTTGTAAAATAATTAAGTTGCAGGCTTCCTCTATACCACAATTAATTGATGACGCAAAGATTATAAGAGAAAGAAAAACAGAATTCTGAGTCCAACTGGAAACACCAATGTGCATAAAGGGTCAGCAACAAGGATGTGTTTATTCACTATAACTTCAGAAGCACTGTAATAAGAATTTTGAACTAGAGATGCTTAAGTATGCTCAAAACCAACTGACAGCATAAAACCCCAAAATGAAAATATACCATCTTTCAGGCAACTGATGTTTTCACCCCAGCCTTTCTTATTATTTAAATACAAGCTTGTACAAGGTTATGCTTGTTCCAGAAATAAAACTCTTCTTTCTAAAAACAACTATTGAATTTGTTACAAAGCTATTTTAGGGATGCAGTAGACAAGACACAAATGTTTAAAACACCATCTCAAGAAATAACTGGTTTTCTGCATTTTAAAATCTAGCCTCAGGAACTATACAGCATACCCTGGTTTGGGAAACATACTCTCTCTGGACTTCATCTGGACATCCAGTTCCTCCATTTGTGATCATTCCTGTGTTATTATGCCAATATCCATTTCTGTTATAAAGCTGTATATGACAGAACATCATTACAGTAATACACCCTATAAGCACATAAGCACAGAGTGCACACACAAGTACCAGAGTAAGATTCTAGCAGGTTTTCATCTCTAATATTCATTCACCTCAATGCTTAAAGAAATAAGGCTACTTGAACAGAAAAAAAAAAAAAATTAAAATGCATTCACAAAACTGACAGCCAAAGCTCACATGCCTTTTCCATGTTTCTACACATCACCATAATTAGTCATGGTAAATGATAATAGGTACTTTGAGCATATACATTATTTGTATCACATTAATACTCTGTCCATGTGACAGGCACCAATCAGATCTGGGACATTTTTCAGTCAGAGATTCTTATGCTATAACTGTCACTAACATTTCTCCTTTGAATTTAATACCACAGCACACTAAGTCAGTGATAGTGCAGACCACAGTATTTCTGTGTTCTTAATAAGCATAAAGCGTTCTGAAAATAGTTACTCCTGAAAAAGGCATTTGGAAGGGGATTAGAAAGTTATAAGAAGCTCTTTGTGCATTATCCAATGTTCTATAACCCAGTTCATGTTAAAAGTAATCTAAAAGAAAACCTGAACAAAAGAGCATTTGTTTTCTTTAAGCTTCAAATAGCATAGGTAATAGCTGAATACATCCCAAGGCTTCTGCAGCACAAACATTCCAATGCCTCTCAAATTCAAAAACGGGTACAAATCTGTCAGCCAAAAAATTCAAATTCAAAACATTCCAAATCAAAAAATCTTATGTCAAGTGAAAGTCTGTTTCAATATGCTATTTTTAGCTGACTTTGAGTTTCGTTTTCCTTTTCTAATTTTTTTAAACCATGCTTCAGGCAATATTCTTCCAGACTTCGTAGTAACAAAACAAGGTAAAAACACATTGAGTATCTGATAAAAGATAAATCTTCAGACACTTCATTAAAAGCAAAGAGACCTTTTATAACCAGTTCTGTGGGCGACCTCTTGAAATCCTGGAATCAATATAAGTTCCACAAAAAACCAGTCACACATCAATAAACTGCAGATATAATTAAGGTATATAAAGCATGATTACTGTGACAACAAAGAAACAAATGTTTACACACATGGGTTCTTTAAGCTGTTCTTCAAAATTAAAATAGGTCACTGTACTTTAGTGATAACTACTATTCTTCAAACAGAGGAAGTTAAGAACCATGCATCCTCACTTTATGGTCTTATCTTCAGGTTTAACTGGGAGACACAAAACTGGACAGCCCACAATATTCCCTCCTTTGCCTGCTCATCTGTGTGACAGGCAAGAATGTATCTTTGAAACCACAGAAAAGAAATCTGCTGTCTGAAAACACAGGTTTTGAACTGCACACAGGCTGCAGTTTAATAAGAAATCAACTAATGCTGCTGAAAGAAAGTTATTCAAACATACACAGCATGATTTCTAATGCTACTCTTAATATCAAGCACATGCCTGTACAAGAACTTGCCTTTGCCTCTACCTGTTTGTATTTCAAGCCCAGTCAAACAATAACCTTTTTCAGTAAGCTCATAAAAATATTTATCTTCACATTATTTATACGTTTGTAATACAAATATTTATAGCACACAAGTGAACACATAACTTACATTTTAACAACTGCTAATGAAACAATTGTTTGAAAAAGCAACTGGAAGAAGAAGAAAAAAATCTTCATCAGATACCAGGTCGTAACATCAAAGCAAACTGTCTCACTGCTTCTGGAATCCCCCAAAATACATCAATGCTGTACACAGCAAATACAGGTTTTCTAAAACTTGGTGCTTTTCATGACAGCACTGTTATCCCTTCCAGATTCTAACAGACTGTTCAACAACTACCCCCAGAGATTCTAACCAGGAAAGTCAAACATATCACAGTTGCTCCCTGCTCTGCCACAGATTTCATGCCAAATCTTTAGAATGAAGCAGACACAGATATGACAACATAATATTCTTTACAGACAATACAAATACAAAAGAATCAAGCTATTTTTGGCTAGGAGCGTGAAGAAATAGAAAAACGTAACTCCATATTCACATCCTTTGCAACTCCCTTTGTATTTAAGCAGAATTTGTACACTCCCCCTCTAACTTTAGTTGACACTAGCACCCACAATTTCCTGAAATAAACACACTGAAGATACCAGAATGTTTACTTCACCATCTTGATTTCTAACAGTGGGAAATCATTTTGATGTGCCACAGCAAACCACCCACAAAATACCCACCCATCCACCCCTTCTTTGTCTGAAAGCTTTGAGAGGTAAAATGAAAAGTGCATCAAGCACTGTATTCCACAGGGTTGGTTTCTGGTTTTAAGCTTTGTATTATTATTCCTTTATATTGATTCTACCTTTCCATAATTGCAACCTGAAATTTTAAATTAGTCTCCAACGTGTGCCTCTTTGTATCTTGAAATACATTTATAAGATCTTGTTTCCTGTATGATAAGGGAAGCACCAAAATTACAGAAGTGTCACTATAAGAATCTAACTGCATTTGAAATTTGCGCTGTTGGGGAGGCACACAGAAAAACCTTTATTTCCTCCAATATATTTCAGTGCCTGACTCACATCTAGTCAAACAGATGCTGCCTCGAAAAGAAGGCACTTTTGATTATAATTTATCAATCATTGTATCCCATTTCCCGAACCAAGATTCCAGCCAGAGTACTCACGTGGACATTAAATTAATTCCCATAAAAAGAGCATTCTAGATTACATCATATCTCACCGAACAGTCTTTATGAAGACAACTTGAAGACAACTGTAAAAAATAGTTTGATCATAAAAACAGAACTTGCCTTAGCAAAAGTATTTTTCAAGCAGAGGATAAAATACAGGTGGCTCTGTAAGATAACACTCATTAGTTGCAGGAGCCAACATCTTAGACTTGCCAGCTGAGATGAGAGAATTTTCAGTGTATAGCCTGTCTTCAGTAGGCAAATATATAACTAGAAACTACGTTAGCTCCAATTTTCCAGAATCTTCATCACATGGTTACTGTAACGCAAATACTGCTGCAGCATTTCTTTGCATTCAGTTTTGCCTTTGGAATGATGCCCAAAAAAGAATAATAAATATGAACAAGCAAACTAAGAATAGGTATGAATTTTGTTGTAAAATGTGGCCTTCTGCAGAGATCTCAGGGAATACCCAAATATTCCTGTAGCTGTGGCCTGATAATAACAATCACCAGGCTAACAGGAGCACTTTTAGGATCACCTTGCACTTGAAAAGAAGCATTAGCCAACCAATCACTCAGAAATCCACATCCTTTTACAGACTGGTCTATTGTGCCTGCACAGGGTCTTTTTCTACCAGGAATAAATATTCAAAGAAACTGATTTTTACACATACACTAAGTTGTCTTACAATTATAAGAAAGCAAAATAAAGCAAGTAACTGTCAACTACCCACAAAAGCTGGACATCTCAACAGTGCTTATTGTTATAAATGGTATAAATGAATGATCAAACCAACCAGGAGAAGGGAGATATAAGAAAATCACCTCGGTCATAGGTCAAATTACAATGCAGGTGAGAGTCTTTCCTCATAAGACTGAGCTACTCTATGCTTTAGTACAGGTAAAAACTAATTTTTGCTCAAGGCACCCTCTCAAAGGTTAAAAATAAGCATTATGCCAATGCTCACTTAAGATACCCCAGCAGACACTGGCAATCTGTATGACATGGGTACTATCTAGACTCAGAAGTAGTTGCCAAATCCCTTTCCACAAGGACCTAGTGACAGTCTGTGAACCATGGCTCAAAAAATGGATGAGTAATGCTTTAGCTATGATAAATAAACAACATTCTTCACAGGTTGCTTTTATGTCAGGGGGTATATTCTTTACGCTAACCTCAGTTGCAATAGGCTGGAAGGCAACTTAGGTTTTCTGGTAAGAATTAAGAATACATTGTGAAGAGGTTCATTTCACTATAGTGGGAACTACCATCACCAGAAAAAAAAGGGAAGAAAAATCAAAACCACAACTGCATATTTTTCAGAAGACCCATAAATGAATGTTTCATACTTCTAAATACATAGGTGTTTCATTCTTAGCATTTATGAGTCAACATATTTCGTTGTTTATAGCTAGTCATGACAAAACAGCATGACCTTAAGAGACACCACATGGAAAAAATACTTAGAGGACAAATAGGGAAATAATCTTCTGGCTGAAACATTTATTTAAGAAGGAAAAAGTATATTTAATTTAGAAGACATCTGATTTACTTTAAACCCACCTCTAACAAACTGAGCAGGACAACACTGCCTTAAACCAAAAATAAACATATCTAAATAGGCTACCCTGGCTGAACTAATTTTATATTTTAAGCCACTAATAAGACCTGATTTAAGTATTGCAATTGGCAGTCAACTTTCATCCTCCAACTTCATAGCAAACTGTAAGAAGAGACATAAAACCCCTCTCTATCCCCATCGCTCTTGCATCACCAGCCTCTACATAGAAAGACGTGTTCATCAAAGCCTGAGAGGTAGATATGGGGGGAAAAAAAAAGAGGAAGTACAGTGCTGCACCATGAGGAATTACTAGGTAAGGAGAGGCTTTTCCTTGCAAGAGTTGTGTCCTGTGGTAGGCTTGGAAGGACTGCATCAAGGGAGCAGAGCTGAGAGAGCAGGTCTCGAGAGAGCCTTGTGTATCTAGAAGAAAGAGTGATGTGGTGCTCTGGGCAGAGGTGAGTCCTAGCAATCAAAACTGGAAGGAAAAGCTGGAAGTTAGCAGGAATGGGGCAGTCTTCTATGAAAGGAAAAGGGAAGGGATCATTTGGCAGTAAATCAACACTGCTCACTAGGTAGTGATGTGAGGCACGTAAGCTAAAGGGATCCTTGCCATACAATGCATTTGGGAGCAACTATGTGGCAAGAAAAGCAGAAACTATAGACAAGTTCTTCATGACACGGATGTAGGTGGAAAAACACATTTATGAACCTCAAAACTGCAGGAGAATCACTGCTTCGAGAAAGTATTTATCAGCATCTTCCCCTGGGTCTTGCAGGTGATTAAGCAAAATTTCAGATATCCATAAGCCTCACATACAACAGCAAGGCAGAAAGCCAATATACTGATGCATAAACTTCAATTCACCATTCTCCTTGTTAATACTGTAAAAATCAAAGTTGTATTTTGAGAATTCCACCAGGTGAAAGAAAAAAAAATTGCTTGAAGGAAGTCCCACACTTGCTCAACTCTTCTCTTTTTCTCCTCAAAAAGTAAAGGAGAAGCCATTCCAGAAGTGAACTCAATCCACAAAGCAATTTTTGAGTGACATCTGGTTGAGCAAGATGCCAAAGTTGGATGCCACCACCACTTTTCTCTAGTAAAGCCTGCACAAATTGCTGAAGGGGAGGAAGGCTTGAGCAGATTTAGAAAGGCATGCTCATCACTGATAAAAGATGAACATAAAACTTAATTCTTATTTGCCATTTTAGCAGAATGTCACTGAAAAACTTTCTCCAAAGCTTCTGACCCCTCCCCCCAAAAACAATTCCAGCAAAACAAAACAAAACAAACAGCAGAACCACCTCCCAAAAAAAATTAAACACAAAACTCAGAGAAAACTGACAATAATTCTCCCTGCATTTTTTCTTTTTAACACTTTCTTCTCTTGGGATTTTTCTTCTACTGTTAATTCAACATCCTTTTTCTCAAGGGCAATTTAATGATCTTAAAGCAAGAAGTCCACCAGTATCAGCAATTGGAGGTATAGAGCTGTGAAATTTGTCACAGACTGCCAACAAGAATCTGAACATTGCCTACTGAGCACTGACCTTAATCTCTATCTTATAAGCCTTCTGAAACTATTTAAAAATCTTTAAAATTAATTTTGTATACTTAAGATATGCTCTAAAGATATAAGTTCCTACTGAAAAGCTGCATTACTTTAGTTTCTAAATAAATCTTGGCACCAGAAAATGAGGGAGGGAAGCAGGGAAAAACACTATTTCTGGGTACCACTCCCTGGGGAATAAAAGGCATTTAAAGCAAGAAAGAAGCCTCAACACAAAAAAAAGTTTTGCTATGTCAAAGGTTAGGGAAGTCAAAAAGCCAGTTAACACCAACTGATGCATACCAAAAGACTTTATCTAGAATTTAATTGCCTCGAGATTAAGACCAAATGTAAATATTTAACACAGAATCAATGTTTTAAAGCATACATTCCTGAAAAACTAAGGAAATGAACTTCCATAGCAAAAAGGAAAAAAGACAGTGTAAAGTTATCCCACTATGGAAGCAAACATGAAATTTCTGTACAGTAGCAGAATCATGGAAGATGGGGCTGACAGCTGGGTCTTGTTAAAGGAGGACTTTAAACAGAAGTATTTAAACTCGTGGGATTAGGCCAGCATTCCTACGAAATGCTGTTCAGATCTTAAGCTGCAGAGACCTTGTCTAAGCAGATCAGCAACTGAGTCACCCAAACAACCACTGTAAAGTCTGCTGCCACCACACTTGGTAGCTTTGTGAAGGAAGCTTTTCTTGCATAGGGAAACTAAAGACAGAATGTGTCACTACTGGAACGCGGGGGAGGGGGGGAGCAAGGAAATAATCAAGTCAGTCAGCAGACTCCATACTGCCACTTAAAATCGTAACTTTCAAATTTTCATCCCAAAAAATTACCATTCCTCAAACATTTAAACTAATGAGATTTTTAATTCAGTGAGGGATAATCCTAAACAGGTGGCTGAGAGCAGCTATGAGACACTCACACAAATATATATGCTGTGTATTATGTTTACCTTTATGTTTGGCTTACAAACATGCTTGGAAATTCTGTCACTTAGTATTCAATTATTCGTGTCTCTTACCCAAGACTGATGCTGTGGTTAAGGTAGGGCAGATAAAAAGAAAAAAGAACAGCACAGGCTGATTAAAATAGGCTTAGAGTTTACAAGAAACGTGTTTAAAAGTAACACGTCTTAGATCAGATTGATACAAAGCCATCTTAGAGTAACATGGGTACTTGTTTTATATGCAACATTCTTTCTTTATTAAAACACAACAAAAATTAATGACCTCTTTTCAACATCAGGGCTTCTTAGCAAGGGTCACACTGAAAAATACTACATACTACTCTCATTTCCATGCTGAGAGACACAAGTTCAGAGGGACAGGAATGAGATATTTCATGGCAGTCATCAGTCTGGGGACAGATACCCTCCTCTCACTGCTGAACCTCAAGGGTCCCAGCAGCTTTCAAGCAGTTATGAAGGATGGTACTGTGCAGGACAGCTCATGGGCTCTACCACAGAGCACCTTCCCCCAGAATGCTCGGCAGCAAAAGGCAGCATTATTTCTTTTGATAGCCGCTACTCTTTGCCACCCTGGCAGCCAGGGAGGCTCTCCCCCGTCACACTGGATTTGGAACATGCTATCAGTGAGAAGTCATAGGTGAACACAACTGGTCTATTTCTCAAGACAGATAGAGGAGTAACTTTCAAAATCATTTCCATGGCCCACATTCAAGTTTCCCACAAAACGCAAAGCTGGGAGCAGGCTCTGTGACATGCCAAAGGTAGCAGATCATTTGTGCTTGCCCCTCCAGAAATAAATTCACTTGGTAGCGCACACTGGGCTGTGCATACCCAAGAGTTCCAGTCACATAGGAAAGGAGGGGCTGCAGCACACTCTTCCTCCTTCTTCCTTCCTGTCCTCTCCTTGGATAAATATACCATCTGTTCACACGAAGAAGCTGAGCACCAAAATGTTACAGTACTTCCAGCAGCAAATCCTTCCATTTGCCCTCTTCTCAAAACATGCTAATAGCAAAGGGGCAGCCTACCTCCAACCTTCATTGTTCTGCATGATCAACGCATCCATCAAATACACCCCCAACTACTATCTGATGAGTAAATCTACACACACTTATTTTTAGCAATGTATTTGAGAAATGCAGTCAATTTCTTATTGTTATCATCATTTAAGTGCTGTAAATCATTTAAAAAAACACAAGCCATAACACATTTTGGATGGAGGTTTTCTTTGCATTTAGAAAACACTGACACAACTGCCTCAAGCAATAAAATTGTGGAAGTTATCTTTCCCTCTATTCCAGGGTAAACTTTCTACAGTCCATTTTAAAGGAGTTTTCAGAAAAATGTCTCTACAAGCTTTCCTGATCTCTCCTCATTTTCTTTTAAGCTCCCACTCGTCCAGTTTAAAACACCTTACATGTTAAAGACTGAGCCAGGCTAACACTTCATTGCTGTTGTGAAAAGGAAGAAATCTCTTTCCTCTCCATCCAGCTGCATGCTGCTCCAGAACATCAATGAGCCTGCTCAACCTTCTAAACCATCAGAAAACCCACTCAACACTACAAATACCAAAACAGTCTTTCTGCTGAGGTAGCAAGCAGAAATAGATTGCCCTGTGACTGGACAAATATTAGAGCCAAGACATTCTTCTGGGTTCATACCAGACAGAATGGCAGAAGGGACAGGCAAAGAAATGAGTGGGACTTCCCTTTTTGGAAGCAGCAAGTTCACCATAACAGGCTCACCTGTAAAGTGCAACTCCACTTCTAGCTCAGAGTGCACTGTAAGATACAAGCATTTTATGTTCTTAAGTTCATAGTAAACAGAAAAGCCTACCTTTCCCATTAGTACAGAGAAATTTTCAAACCTACCTGCTGTAGAGCACATGCAATCACATATTGTATGACACTGAAAAAACAGTGTAATTTTGCTGAATTTGCATTTATGTTAAAATTGGATCCGTTTTACCAAACGAGTAAAATGACAAGTCTTAATAAATTACTTTCTCTACAAACATATTTAAAGCTTGTACTTTTTATTATAAGCATGTAAAGTTTTAGTACTTTTCAGAGAAAACTACATTTAAAAAGAAGTTGAAACAAGAAAAAAAATCACAAAGTATTACCATTCATAAACACATTTATAATTCTGAATTCAGAAAACTTCCAGTTTAAACTGTCTGAGGCACAAAATACAAAAACAGAGTACACCCATGCCATTAAATTTCAAATTAGTGACTAAACACAAAAATGGCATCATATCTTTTGCACTTTTTCATTTAATGCTTACAAGCACATGTCAGACATTTCTGCAAACTAAGAATTTATTTCACAAGCACCGAACCTTGCATGTATCTGTGGAATTATCTTAGAACGAACCCAAAGGCAACATGTCTGCTTGAAAATATGTCTGTACAGATATATGTAATTTTAAAAAACATATTATTTATATAATAAACACCTTGTCAACGTACGCTAATCACTAGAGTCATCTCTAGGTATTTATAACATTTAAATGTTTGTGCATGAGAAAAAGCACAGCTCTGTTAAAAGGCATCACAGAACTGATGACATAAAGGTACAATTGAATAGCTGTTGCAACACAGATTCCACTAAACAGTATACTTGGAAGGGGCTCACAGTTTAACAGGCCTGTATTTGTAGTGCTGTTTTCACAACAGGAACAAACAAGACATCCTTCTCTTGGATGTAAATGTTCCTTTACCACATGAAAAGGTATGAAGTGACACGAAGCTCCACCAGAAGAAGTTCAGATTGAACATCAGGAAGAGGTTCTTCACTGAGAGGGTGGTTGGGCACTGGAACCGGCTCCACAGGGGCATGGTCACAGCACCAAGCCTGCCAGAGCTCAAGGAGCATCTGGATGATGCTCTTAAGTCATGTCACATGGTTTTGGTTTAGGTAGTCCTGTGGGGAACAGGGAGTTGGACTCAATGATCCTTACTGGGTCCCTTCCATCTTGAGATACACTGTGATTCTACAAGTATCTCCTTCGGGTGCAGCTACAAGTGTGCAGTTTACTGCTAAGTGCATGAAGTTAAAGTCACTTCAATTAGTTGTAGTCTGAACATGCACATTAACTAGCTGATAGAGGCTGCTTCTCCTGGCAGCGTAAGAAATATTCTGCAGCCTGCACACAAAATGATTATGTCATAATACTCGAGTTCATATTTGTTTTAATGTTCATATGTAGCTTCATTTGGATGAGTATTCACAACCAGCTGGCACCACCAGCACCCAGCTGAGCACCTCTGAGCGCTGTAAGCAGTGAGAAAAGAGGTGACCAGCTTTAGGCAGAAGCAACAGGGCACACTTCCTCCTACATTTCTTCACAGCCCTCCAGACTCCACCATGCACTTCTGAAACCATTACATGCCAGTAAAGCTACATCTGGTTTGGGGGTTTGCTCCTCTTTGGGGGAGGGACGGGGAGACATCGATGGAGAGCATGAAAGGTTAATGCTATACCATAATATTTACAAAAAGAACTAAATTCAAATTCTTTCATAAGAATACTGGCATCACTCATAATGCCAGGCAAGGAATAGTAAGAGCTTACAAAATTCTGTGTAATGACCAGAAAGTAACAGCGTGGAGAGCTGTGAGCCCTCGGCACTCCCTTGGAGAGGAGAGGCTTGATAAGAAACTTTCCTAAGGTTACGGCGACCACTTGGGACACCCCCAGCATGCTTTGCGCCTTTATGGTAATACCTTGTGCCCAGTTGGCTAGTTGGTTCCCACCCTGTCCCTACCTTTCCCCATAAAAACCACTGCGTTTGCCCGGGAAGGACAGGAGCTCCCATCTCTGTCCTCCCCTTTGCAGAGGCTACCAGAAGAATAAAGCGACTTCCGTGGAACAGCCATACGGTCTCCTCGTCTCTCTCTGTCCCGAGTCGGCCTGAGGGTGATTGGCAAAGAGCTGAAATCACTAAGAGCTGATATCACTGCGAATCACCCGTTGCCTGGGGAGACTGCCTTACCCCTGTAGGAGTCGCTCTCTGCAGGGCACTCTTTAGGGCCGCGGCGAGTCGGTGCTGACCAGCACCGGCCCCCCCTCGGCATAACAGTGCCAACCTAAGCCTGGATTAACTCAGGCAAAGTAAAAATGTTTTAATCTTTTCACCACATTGCCAGAGGCAATACTGCAAAATTGCTTTGGGATGACACTTTTAAAGTATCTTCTGCTACACCTTTACTTGGTGTAAAAAGAACTCACAAGAACCCTGCTACTCTGCTGTACATCCCTAATACCTTAATTCTACATTGTTTAATAGAACTCTAAATGCAACAACACCCAATCTTTGTTTTTCCGTGTTTGCAATTATTTTTCTCTTACAGAAAGATGAAGAGGGACCCTTATATTCTGTTTCCTGGAAAAGGGAAAATGAGTCCTTTCCATTGTCCTTGTCCAGCAGAGATATATCTCTCTAAGACACTCTTAAGGTTTTCCTAATGCAAATGGTATCTTAGAAATGTTTGGTTTCAAGAGGTGGACAGAGCTCAGTAATTAAACAAAGGTACCAGCCAACTGTACTCTTGGCTGTGGCTAGAGTTTCTCATGATGCTCTGCACAAACAGCTTGTTGCTGTTGAAATCATCTGGCTCTAAAAAGCATCACAAAACATATATACTGTATTTATTATTATTTTGTTATACAATTTAGAGTCCAACACAAATTTCAGAACATTTCAAGTAAGCAACAGTTTGTGAAGAAACAAAAGTTCCTGCTTTTTTTGCCATCACATCTTAATATCAGATGCCATCAAGGCTGAATCTTTCCTGAACTCAGTGGCAAAATGGAAAGTTTGCAAGTCTAAATAGTGGACATCTTAACTAGCCAAGTATTTTAATTCCTTCATCTTTCCCCAATAGAAATGTAATGATATTACCAAAATATTGTTCAAACAACAAAAACCAACAAAACACAACACCTTTACAGACATTGATACTACAAGACTGCTTAAAAAACTCAAAGCTTTTGTAGATGTGTTATAATACTAAGACATACTATTTCAGTTTTTTCTATAGAACAAAAAAATTCATGCCTTTGTATGAGCAATTAGATACAATTTCAAGCATAAAAATGTAGTTAGAAAACCAGAGCTAAAAATGAGCTTAATACCATATTGCACACTGAGTTTGCATCATGCTCCAAGAGCCGTGCCCTTCCTAAGGCAAATACAACCTCAGTTTACAGTGTTGGTGCAGCCAGGCTCAGTTCCTTTCCAAAATACTTAAGTCTGTGTCCACAAGGCTGATCACCAGTGCTGTCACTTCCTTCAGTGAATTTGGAAAGCAGCATGAAATGTGGCTCACAACAAATGCAGGAATACCGGATCTATACAAACAAAACAGAACCTACCATCCACTCTGAGCCTATTTTTGAAGTCTGACCAAATCTGCAATTTAACCATAGTGAACACCTCCCAGGATTAAGGGTATTCCAGTCATGAATTCTCACTGCTGAAGATCTCTCTGCTATATAAAACCAGGACAAACTCTTATTCTAGACATACATTCTTTTGGCAGGACTACGGGAGGAGGTTATATCTAGCTCACAGAAAATTAGGTCACTCATTTCATAAGCAAATATAAACTGCATGTTGAAGTCCATAAGCATTTCATAGATACTCTCCCTCAACAGAAATTTGGACGAGATTTATCACAAATTCTGCAAACAGCTAGGATAATTATAAATGCAGGAGGAAGGAAGTTCATATTTACAACCTCAGCCAAACAAAAAAAACATTATATCATCTTAGCAGCTGTGTAAGAATTTGGCAAGCCTCTGAGTAAAGTTTTTTTCTGAACATCCCAAAAGAACAATAATTTTTGTTTCCTAGAACATATCTTCTTTGGTATAAAGATCTCTCTAAGGATTGAGCCAGATGAATAAACTACAGAATACAACACTGAAAGTGGAATGTGTATCACAATGACTATTTTTACTGCTAAAGCAGCTGACTTGACCACACTGTATAAGGAATGTAATTTGTGACTCTATAAATGCTAATTATTTGGACCACATTCACGTCTTCGTAAGGACAAGGGTTGGCAAGAAAGAACTGATCTGGCATTAATTTGCTGTAGCCAAAATGAGGCACAAAGCAGCAAGAGTAGCTATTTAAAATGTAGGTAACAGTGATCAGTTTAAAAGCCATGTAACAATGAATCTCTTACTTCAATAACACCTCAATATTTAAAATGAAAACAATTTCCTAGTTGTGTTTGTCTACTGCACTATGAAAAAGTTTCTGCAGATGCAGAAGTTTGTAGCACATTCCATTAGTCTGCAGTGTTATTTCCTTGGATTGCTAACAGTACAGTGTGAGGTGGCTGGAAGATTTTTATAGCTTCATTTTTTGTAGGAAAGATTTTTACGCTTGAATCTTCGATCTCTATCTCAAGCTGAATCAAATCAAAGCAGCAGCACCATGAAAGGATTTACAGTGAAGCTTAAAATAGAACAATTATTTCATGACTTTTATAACTTTTCTGTCTTCCTTCAGATCTTTAAATGTCCATTCAGGTCTAAGTCTTGCTGGCACTTTCTTCCTATTACCTTTCCAAAGGATTTATAGAGTTTTGCTGATAGGAGCTACAGCCTAGCATACTCTAAAGGGCCAGTTTGTAACAAATCAGAACAGGTTTAAAAGCCAAAACAAAAAATCAAAAATCATTTTTGTGGAGTTACAAATTTCATTCCACAGGGAGCTTTCTGCACATTCTCCCTTCAACCCAACACATCTCTGCAGTAAAAGTAGCTTACAACTACTAAAACATATAGCTGAATTCCTTGTGTATGTTTATTTATGAGTAACTTATGCCAGGGTGCAGGTCCAGATTGTAAAGGACTGTTTCATTTGATAGTGCCACACATCTGTTTCCATCAGCAGGAGGGGAACACTAGAATGAAACAAAACTGTTTCTTCAGAGGTCATGAAAATACAGGTGATGGACTTCACCCATCTTCACCCTTCAGAATAGGAGATGTTACTTCATCACAAAAATGAGGTGTTACAGCTCTTCCTATTAACTCACCACCTTCTTCTTCCTCCCTTTCCTTCACAAGAAGCATGTTAAAGTGCATTCATCTTGTCTTGTTCATTTACATCACAGCAAGCAGTTCCCTTACTAATTCTAGAACACACAAGAGGGATGGGTAGAGAACGTGGTCTGGTAGCCAGAAGCCCTTCTGTCATACATCCCATGACATTAATCTCCCCTCTCCTTCTACTCAACAGTAGAAACAGAATTAAAACTAACAAAACCTTTTGGTTCCTGACTATAAAAACCAACAAGGATCCTTTTAAAAGCTGGAAAATTAGAGCAAGGTAGAACAGCTCTTCAACTGGTATAACAGATCAGTAAAGCCAACAAACAAGGAACTCTAATTTTAAAACGGGTACTCTAACTTCAGTAAAACATGATCAGTGCTTTCTGATTCTAAGTCTAGCATCCACTAACACTTTCATCAATGCTTTTCAGGAGGACTTCTAGTAATGTGACAGGGATCGTGCCACATTAGACTTCGGATGTAAATCTTTAATGAGAAAAGATTTCTTCCTACCACAGGCTGATAAAAGACAAGTTGGTTGTTTCTAGCATAAATGAGGGAAGTTATGTTTGGGCCTTTAAAATAAAGTAATAGAGGACCATAAGAGAGTTCACCCAGAAACGGACAAGACATTTGAATTTTCATAGTACATAGGTGTATTAGGAAACAAGAGACTGAATTATGTTATTTGTGACTCAGTGGCTGAAAAGATTTGACATAAATCACAGCAACAGTTTTTTAAACAGGTCTCATGATCACAAGCTATTTTATAAAAACATACACACCATCTGAGTTAGGTATCTAGGCTCAACAACCTGAGTGTATGTAGCCTCTATATACATTTGTATAGAATGGAAGACCAAGAAGTTAACTGCCAAATTGATTTTGCAAGCTGGGGTGGGACAAAAATCAGCTTAAAATCAGATCAAGGACAACCCAAACATTTGATAAAGTACAAAGGAAAAGGCGGGTTTTCCTTGGGAAAAAAACCCTACATTTTTTGACACTACTATGCAAAATATTTCACATGCTGTATCCAAAATAACCTCAGGGTACAAGTAAGGAAAACGACCAAACAAAAAAGTTAACAATGTTATTCGTAACACAGAAATCATCCAGAAGTTCAGTTCACCCATGGCAATACCACTGAGAATGCCTACCAGGAATCCATGTCTGACTGCTAGCACTGTTTCAATGGCACTGTCTCTTTCTGTTCAGTGCAACTGATTATGAGCTCTGGAAATGAAACAGCTCAAGCATAAACCAGAGTGCACCCCACAACATCATTCAAGAAGCAATACCTGTAAAAACCAAATGGGGTACCTCCTAAGACCTTGTTTGTTCCTGGTCTCAACCTGTCATCTGATGTCACAACCTTTTTTCAGGAGAAAACAATTAAAAGAGCAATACATCTAAGAAATCATTCACACCTTTGTGCTAAGTGGTACAGTCAATTCTAACAGCACCTCTTTCCTGCTCTATTATTCCTAACAGTTAAAAAATCCTATTTTAAAAAATTAAATCAAGTCACAGAAACCAAGTTCTCAGCCCCTTTTTTCAATTGCTCTGCATCATCTAAGAACTCATCCCAGCTGAGGAGAATAGGCACAAAGCACAGGACCAGCACAGCTTATAAATACTATCCAACTCACCACCGTGTGCATTTTGAGATGAGAAACATCAAGAATAATATCCTGCCCAGCTCTCAGTGGAAAGAACATCTCCTGTGGGACAGTTCTAGTCAACAACATCTAAGAGCATGCATACAAACATAAACCCAAGTACACGAAGGAACTGAGCACAGGAAAAAGTATTTTTGTATCTACGCAGTTTCAAATCAAGAAGCATTTCAGAAGCAAACATTCCAAGCTCAATTCCCAAAAAGAGGACAAGAGAGGTACACAGACAACTTTTAAAACTAGTCGTTGTTTGCAACTCAACTAGAGAACTGGAAGACTGTATGAAGAAAACAAAAACGAATGTAACGAGAGCAGAAAAAGTGTATTTTGATGACAAGGACAGCATTTAATCCATAATATAATGCTTCCTCTGTGGTAGGCCTAACTTCCTTTTCTAAAATCATGTCCTGTTCCTCAAGCCACTCTAAAAGCTCAGCAATACAGAGAGGGCACAAATCGATTTTTTACAGAATGCAAAGCCATGGATATTATTTCAGTGATTATTTTAATCATCTTTGGAAAGTAATAGATCAGAGTTAGTTACAAACATACTGTCTAAATACAATCTATGAAATACATTGGCAGTACAGTGGCAATAAAAATATGAAAACCGCATAGTTATCTATCTGTATGTCATTAAATACCAGGCTACTGTATGCACATCTAATGATAAAAAGATCATCACTATTTACTACTGTTGAAATACAAGATTCAAACCATACATTCAAACTAGTTCCATGCAGCTACACAGATAATTCTTGATGCACACAGAACCAGACCGATGCTACCCTCCCCCAGGGACATATTACTCATCACATTATGGATGCAAGCAGAACTTCAGAAATTATGGCAGAAATATTAAGCAAACTACGAGCATCTTTTACCGGACCTTCAATTACTCCACAGAGTTGTGTTCTTCAGTTTAATAGATGACTCCATCACAGTATTACATCTCTCCACAATGAGTCATGTCAGGCAAAATTTTAAGTTTTCTTTTCAAAAACTGAACTAATAATATTTTAAATAGTTAACTATCTACATATTCCAAATTCTACTAAAAAAACCAAAACAACTTCATACCCTACATACCACCATTTCAAATAATGTCTATAACTATACTCCAAAAAGTTTGATATTTCACTGTGAGTGTCTTGGAATAAACACATAATAAAAGGCAACAATTTATGATGCACAGTATCCAGCTACAAAACATTCAGTCACATTACACAACCAAGAAAAGCCCTATTGTTGAATAAATGTTAGTTTGATACTCCTGTCAATAATACTGCCTGAATCATGCTAAAATACCAACAGTCCAACGCAATCCAGCAGAAGTCATTTTAGGAATGAAGCAGCAGCTGCTGAATCTATCAGTAGGCTATGCCTCCTCAACTCTTATGGACACATCATAATATAGTGAAGGCATGCGCAGTTGTAAACCCAAATATTTAAATCCACACTGGAAGGCAAAAAGAATGCAGACAACATAAGGCCAGCTGCAATTTTTACACTTTCATAAGAGAACAATTGACCCTTTATCTTACTTTCTGACTCACTCTAAAATAGAAAAAAAAAAAAATATTTAGGCAGCTTTAACTAGAACAATGTCCTACACAAGACATATCAATATCTTGTAGCATTTTATCATGTTGCATCAGATCATGTGTATAGAAATGTTGTTCTCAAATGCTCACAACCTGTCAAGTGTTGTATTATAGCACACACCAGATTAACCTTATCTCAGTTAATAATGAGCATAACTACAAAAAAAATAAAATTCTGGTGTCCTAGTTTCAGGTGATGTACATTCTAAACAAAAGGAAGACCATGTACCTTCAAAATTAAAAAAATAATGCAGGTGTAATTCAAGCTCAGAAGGGGTCTTATTAGCCTGTACAAAATCAAGACACTACATAAAGTGTAGTGTCTTGACTACACTACAGGAAGACATTGCTTTGAAGTGTATTCTTCTGTTTTGCAAATACAGTCATATTTTATTACTGGTTAATGCATCTTTTACACTGAACTGTAAAAAGACATGAGGTTGGCCCATGGTCACATTATACAGGACAAAATCTGTGTTGCCATCTTCAAGAATAGGAAGTATACACTTCATAAGAATTAGTGGAAAACATTAGTCATCAGAAGTACTAAATAATGAGAAATAATTTAAAAAGTGAAAGATAATACCATAACTTTCCATATGTACTGCACTCAGATCAGTCTTTAGGCCATAAAGCAAGCAACAACAGGTTCAATTTAAACTCTTTCCATGACAAGAATAGCAAGACAGTATGTACATTAAATCAAAGGAATTTGCATCAAGTGAATGTTTTTTCCCTGCAGTATGTATATTTTAAATTTAAAGGCCACACAAAGCTAACATACTTTTAAGTGGTCTAGAAAAATAATAGACACATAAAATCCTTCCCTAAGCTTTCAGGCCTCACAGTCTATTCAAGCTAACTTCCTACATAAGTTCCTACATGATACCTGTAAATATATGAACTACCTGATCCTTCAGGAGAATGAAGATTGACACCTCTTTGCAAAAAGAGAGGCACCCAAGTCATCACTGTTCAAAAATGAAACACCACTGATGTTGAAAGTGCATAGTCTGAAAACACTGTTTACTCTGTGCTGGACTTTCAAACCCCACAACGCACGCCAGTCATTCCAGAAATATTCCATTCCGGTTGATAAAAGATAATTTAAGATTCATTATACAGTAGTAATAACTAATCCCAAGGGCTCTTTTTTTTTTAACTTGTTGGTTTTGAGAACCTTCTGAAGCTTTTGCATGCATTCAAGCTGAATAGACAAACAGTATCAAAAGAGACAGTTTCATTCAAGCTAATTACAAGGACAGTGCTTTTGGGGGGGTTGCTTTCTCTTTTAACTACAACATCTCTGATTTTCACTAACTGGGATAGGAAACACAGAAGGTTGAGCTGTATGCTGCACTATCAACTGGACAGCAGTTAACACAGAGCTTTCTTCATAAAGACGCTGTATGTTTCACTTCAACAACTGTGATGTGGATATGTGGTTCCTCTTGAAAATTTCACTCATTTCCCTACTGTCTCCATTTTCTGCTCTGAAAGCTGCCAGAAAGGAAAAAACACTCACACTTTTCTATGGGACCCTCCTCCTTCCACATAATTGCTGAAAATGAGACTTCTCACTTTTGCTGTGCTTCTTAGAAAGTATCTCAGAGGTCTCTAATCCAGAACAACTGAACATTTCTTCAAGAAAATAATTCTTTCCCTCTACCCTGGGCAGGAATTTATTTCTGGCACTCACATCAATCTGACAAACAGCCTTTCAGTTCCACAGAACTGATCATATCACTAAGTTACTTATTAATAGACACAACAGAGTAGAGGTGAAAGAAAAAGTGATCTTCTCTTACCCAGCTCCAGCTAGAACTGTTCTCCTGACCCGTGACACGCTCAGAGATGGATAAAGTTTTAGCCAGTATTACTGCTTTGCATGGTTACTAGTGACTGAAAACTAGTGACTTCCTTCCTCCACCCCTAAATAAAATGCCCCCATTTAACAGACAGAAGAACTATCAGACACAACTAGTGCTGACTCAACCCCAGAGTAATAGAAATGTGCACTGATACACACAACTTGCAGAAATCTTTTCCAGGAACAGTGTGCAATCACCCATGTTTCTGTCAAAGCCACTCAGACCCACACATTCAAGTAAAAGGTCATTCTCTTGAGTCATCTATTAAAGACCTAAGTGACAACTTCCTTGGACAACAAAGGTCTGTATGGCATTTTTATTTCAAGGCTTAGAACAACCTAATGAGTTTTTTCATTATGGAGATTTTTTAAAATGCCCTATAAACCACATTTGAGCTATGTCTTTAGTCACCTGTGAAGAAGAGTGATTACTGACACCTTGGAAGTCCAAACTTGCACTGGTGTATTAAAATGGATTCTAACAATGATTAACTCAATTTTAAAGTGGTGAAACAAGATCACACTGATGCTTCTAGCCAGGAGAAAGGCAAGAAGCAAAATTACTAAGGGAAGGACAAGTAAGAGTTTAGCATGTTTGTTTGGGGGTTTTGTGTGTGTTTTTCTTGCATCTAGACTCCAGTGACCTTTATATATACAAAAACAACTCAAGCATGGTTTAGCGTCGGACTTGGCAGTAGTAGGTTCATGGTTGGACTCAGTCTTCAAGGTCTTTTCCAACCTAAATGATTCTATAAATAAAGACAGCTTGGAATGCTTGGCTTCTGGCATAGAATCAAAAATCCTATGCAAGATGCCTCATCACTATACAGGCATGAACCAGGCAAGTGAGGGTGAAATCAAGAACAACCATACACGAGTGAGAAACTGCTTAGGGACAGTCAACAGTGCAATACCAAAGACTGAGGCTTTAAGTTCAGACACAATCCATAAGTATTGTACCTCCCACAGAACAATTGTGAGAAATCTCCCTGGGCAGTGAACACTGCCCTTGCTTCTGCAGGAAGATAGAGCAGATATTGCATTTATTTTACATTGGGTGTCTTGCTCTTGTAGACACAGAGTCTCAGAGTTAACACAAAATTAAGAACTTCAGATCTTATCTTCGTGTACTCTCTGGCAACAACATGAGAAAACGTGAGGGAACACTGCCATAGTCATAATGAAATGGTTTCACATTTGTTAGAGTGCTTATCTTCTTACCTACTTCAATACTTCTTGTTCTAAATTATAGAAGAGTAACAAGCATTGAGCTCAGACACAAACTAGAAAAAAATCCCATGGGATTAAAATTAGGGCAATTAGTATGCAAGCATACTATTCTGCAAAGCTAATAAGCTTCCCATGCCAATTTCACCTCTGGAAGATTATCATTAGGCTGCAAAAATCAGTCTTGTTCCTAAGATGCGTGAAGAGCATGTTGGAAACTTACTGTTTTCAATACTGAGCTAGAACTCATCCCAGTTTTGTAAAGCAGCTTGTCTAAATAAGTATAGATAACATTAGTCATCTGGATATGAAAACGAAATTATTTACAAAATCACGGAGCAAAGTATTTCCTACAACAAATTCGGAAAGCCTGGACAGATGCCTTTTCATACTCATAAGATGCGAAGAGCAACAGAAAGGTGTTTGTCCTTATTTTTAAAAATGCCTTTACGTCACAGAAGTAAAAGAACCTTTACTTCTGCAAAACAATATATAATCATGATCTAGGATGATGTATAGAAGGATGTAGCTTTTCTTCTTTCAGCAGCTCCCAACACATCACCCCTTCAATTTTATCAATTTGGCATACTGTTGATTATGCTGTTAACTGCATCACAGAACTTACATGGATTTAATCTTGCCTGTCTACGTTTTTTTAATGAGTATTTTTAATGCACAATAGTTTAGTGATCTCTAAAGCTACCTAAGGATAATTATGTCAGGAAAAGTATAAGGGGGAAAAAAGTTCTCTAGTCTCCACTGCTTCTCTTCTGCTCTTACTAATACCATCTCTTTAAGGGGCCTACATGGAAAAAAACCTCACTGAGAGGAACACAGAGTTCTTGAGATTGGGTCAGCACTGTCAGAGATGCAAACAGGGACTATTCCAGGTTTAGCAAATGCATCTGTACACAGATTAATGACTGGAGTAAGTATATAAACAACATATGGGGAACTTGACTTCTTTCGAAGAATCTGCACATTTGTTTTGCTAATGCTAACTTCTATAGCAACTCAAAGTCTGTGGTGACATTACATCTTTTTGCTACTGGTGTATCACGAGGATCAATTCAGCAACTTCACAGTTAAACATAAGAGTACCACTGCAAATCTACAGGCCCTTTGACAGAAAGAAAAATCTGTCAAACATAGTTTCAATATACTTTCCCAGTGACTAAACCAATGAAATCAGCATTTTAGACAGATCATTTCACCATAACAATCAATGGAAGTATTTAAAGAAATCCACAGACATCAAAAAAGCACTCAGGCTTTTTTCATAACTGATTGAAACAATCCAGTTGGGCAAAACTGTCTTAGCATAATCTCTAAATTCCAAGAAGAATAAAATTACACACCCACAAAAATCCCCATGTTATGAATTCTATGTTGTAAAGGTAGCATTTTTCACATTATGCAGTAACTTGCTCAACATTTACTGTTGCACTTAGCAGGCAATTTTATTACATATATTGAAGGGATTTAACTGCAGAAGTGATATCAGAGTAAGAATTCAACCATTTGAGAGAGGACTATTTTATCATCAATGCTTGATACATATTCATTATTTGCACTTCTAACACCATTCAATGATACAGCCTTTAAAATACAATTTTACAAGCAGATGATGCAAATTTGCCAATTACAATTTCGGTAAGGTTCGCAATTAAGTCTTTTGGACAGTTCTGAAAACATTTTTCCTTTTACCATGACCAATTGGATTTCAGAAAATGAAGTATAATTTTGCACAGAGTAATCCTTGATGAGTTTACAGTACTTCCTTGAAGAACAGCAGAATTTTTCACAAGTCACTGATATACACCCTTGTACAATAGCAGTAGAAACTACTTCCTCAACAACAGTTTTAGTTTAGGGGAACAATTTTAACAGGAGTCTATAACCAAGTTCAAACATTAAGACTATGATCACATAGAATAAACTACCTTTTCTGTGCTACTGATGGCTGTTCTTAAGGCAGAAAAGTGAGAACACGATGACAGAATTTGAAACAAGATTAAATCTACCCATGTATCAGGGAACATGCTCTACTTGGAGCTCTTTTTGGGGAGCAAACTGTTCCTTCCTACTGGAAGAGCCATGAAGGCAACAATAAAAGTAACTACAAGAAGCAACTTATTGCACATCTTGACCGTAAGCACAGCATAGTTCCACCTTTTTTTAATTTATTTTACTTTAATTTAATTTACTAACTTTAGTTTTGAGAACAAAAAGACACCAGGAATACTACAGGTCCTACCAAACTCAGCAAACTGCTAAGTCTTTGGGAAAAGGGAAAGATAATGAGACAATCACAGCACAGGCAGCAGCAAAGGACCCTATGCCAGCAGCAGGCAGTGGATTTCAGCTCTCACTATCATATGAACAGAAATTTGTGCCAGGCCCCCTACAGCTGCTCCCAAAGCTTTCTGAAGGGTGAAGTTATCAGAGAAGATGAAGGATGCCAACGAGCTTCCTGCCCGTCCCTTTCTGTATGCGTGTTTTAGACAGCATATTTTTCCACTTCAGATCTACATTTGAGAAAAATCACCAGGTTCTATATTTAACTTCTCTAAGACATTTTTAGATGAAAGTGCAATACTGACACAAGTAATAAAACTCAGCAGTCACGAAACTGGAGAATGATGCCACTTCTTGCTCCTGTTTTTTTCTAATCCTGATCTGCTAGAAATCAGCTATTCTGTTGTAATAAACAGTAGGAAACAGTAAGGTGTTTGTATATGAACACAACTTGGCATTCTAAACACTTCAGTTGACAGAGTACTGACATCCTCACACTGTACATGACCATTTCAGCAGATGTCAAATACAATAATTAGAACGATACAATGTTAACACAGCAGTAACAGATGATAATTCAGATAATTTTCACAGAAGATGAGAACAATCCATATTCAGTTTAACATTTGCACTATGCAAGATCAGTGCATTTTTATCAACAACTTGAGTTCTTGAGCACTGTAATATTTACTTCAGAAAATATAACAGTTTTACTACTGTGAATACTAATTCTCTCATCAGACTCACTATAATATTTTTGTGTAAGAACTTTCACCTTACACATTGCTCTCTTGAAAAGACCAGAGACAATGAAGAGTCAAACACCTTGTTGATAACATCTGTTTAAATTATTTTGATGAATTTTTGAGACTAGAAATTCAGTAAAGGTTAAAAATTATATTCTGTGACTATTTTTATATCATCCCTGAAATTCCTTCCCCACTCCCTGGCCTTCCTCCTCTCACCACTCCCCTTCCCCACCCCCCCAAAATCCAACTAAGTCATTGTGATACAAAATAGCAACAAATTGTTTTCCTAATATTTCACGTCAGGTTAGTTTCAAATTCTCAGGTATGTCATTTTCCTCCATACAATTCCTGACAAGCACAGTCATAGCTCACAGTACAAGATATTTCAAGAGCCCTTCACTAGGAGATGGATTTTAAAAAGAAAGTTGAACAAACAATGTATTTAACATCTTACACAAAACACTTCCGCTAAAGCTGGACATCGCAAATAATTAAAACTCCTACTTGGAACGAAATAGAGAGGTGATTTTAATTCATTAAAACATCAGAAAATATCAGTCAATATACCTGGACCAAGTTATGTAAAAATACTCTGCAGACACTTTTCTTAATATTTATAAGATTTTCCTATATGGATGATTAAAAGCAACCTTTATCACTACCGAATTTTAGTTCTTTCTCACAGGGACTGATACATTTAATTGGATAGTTGTTACTAATTTCTAGTATTAACATATAAAAAATAATATGTCACTTTCAATGAACACTTCTTTAAAGTGATGATAATACTTGCAGATTAACAAGAGAAACTTAAATCCCCTGCTAATCTGAAGAACAACTATATATAAGGGGCAATTACAGTGCCAGTTTCTTTACTGGCATTCCCTAACCTTGGAATGTTTTCTACCTTTAGGAATGTCTACATGTGTGTACTCAAAATCCGTGACTGCCAATTATCAAAGATATTTTTTGAATTCTTAAGAGTACTTACTCAATATGTCAACTTGTTTCGTAATTTACGTTTCCTTAAACAAAATTAACACCCCACATAGAAATGGGTTAAACCTGACTGCTTAGCAGTCCGCTGTCCTTTCAATGTATTATTAACCCTCAGCAATAAAACAGACCTGGATCGCTCCTTTTTACAAGGCCTGTTTATCTGACATTGCCTGATTCAACCGTAAATCAACGCATTTTCTTCTAGCAATTGCAGAGAAAGGGTGTGAAACATGACAAAATAGCTTAATGTTGGGGCCAGAAACAGAAATTGGACATTTCTGCCTTTGGTAAGTGTTTGTAACAAGTTCTAGATTTAATCAGCAGGGTCCTCAGTATGAACAGATGTTAATGGGAAGTTGTGAAGTACATTATTTTCAGTTCTACTTGAAAATTCCATAATAAAACTATTGTTTCACATAACAGAAAAGGCAGAGTGTGATTATTTTGCAACCTTTGGCTTCATTTGTAACACAAGTAATTCGGATTTTTCTTCTATTAAGAAGGTGATGTAAATTACTTAATGGCTGGGATCTTCAGCACTATTCTTCCTAGTATTTGCCTAACTGGCTTAGTCACTCTGTCACAGTTTGATAGGGTTTTACTTCCCTCTCCAGTAGCTGAAAAGCATTAAAGAAGGCAAGTTGTATGACCAGTAAAGATGAGACTAAAACAGCATAAAGATCTTCAATTTAAAGAACCAAGAATTAACTATTTCTAGCTAGAAGAGCCACCTGATTCTATTAAAAACCTTAATGCTGAAAGAATAAAGGACCAAATTCAAAAAAAGAAGTAACAGCTAAAAAAGATCAGTGGTTTGGGGGAATCCAGGCAATGCCCATATACTCTGATAGCCAGAAGACCGAGACATCCTCTTGAAAAATAAAGCCTCTTAAAATCAACTACAGTGAACCATTACCTACGAGAGTCATCACAGCAGCTTCACACTATACTTCAAACCCACAGGTGTTCTCTGTGCCAAGCTTACTTTACCAAGAAAAGGAACAGGCTGCAACACACAGGAAGTTGAAAACAGTTTATGTCAATGCACTACTCCACTGTAAAAAAACTATTTTAAATTCAAACCTGAAGGCAGTGGTCTCAAGACACTGTGCAAGGAAGGCAGATTGAAGATCACATAAAATCTGTCAGCGTTCTCTTTCAAAGTATTTTTTCTACTCTTTCAAGAGATTAACAGCTGGTACACTACATTGCTTTCCTGAATTGTGGTTTATCTCTTAGTAATACTTTTCTCACTGTCACCACATGCTGAGTCAGAGAAGCAGTGGTAGAAGGATGCTTCACTGCATATCATCCGAGTATAAAAATGAAGCCATTTTAAGGAAATAGCTATCTGAAAATGAAAATTGCATGAGGGCAATAAATAAATTCCTTAGTGCCACTTACCTTTCTGTTGTATGAAAGCAAAAAGCTTCTGTAATATGGATTTCTGTATGGTAATTTGACTATCACCCAGTGATATGAAAAATCACATATCAACTTGGGTGCAGAAAAACAGTTCTGTGTTCCACTATCCACCACACCCACCCCAGAATGATATCAGTGTATTAAATATGGATGTGTCTAGATCTTTATATAACTTATGCGAAAAATATTTCCTAGATTATGATCTATACTTCTGTTCTTCAAGATGATTTATCAAGTAATTTTCCCATTCCTCTATTTTAAGAGGAAACTTCTCAGCAGAGAAAAGCTGATTAAAGACAATAAAATTGGAAGATTTGTTGTTTTAGATATATTGTTTCAATAAACATCTAGAATTCATCAACTAAGTCTTCTGTTCTAAGGTGTTGAACAAGCTGATGAATCCATGTCTGGAGGGCATTAGGGGGAACAGACAAAAAGGCTATTTGTTCAAAATGGAGTGGATATGATTCTACCATCTCACAAAACATTCATCCACCACATGAATGGTAATGTGAAGGTATTAGCCCTATGAAATAGTTTACATTTTCCAAATGGAATGTATCTGTAATCCACCAGTAAAAAATCAATTGTACTACACATACTGCTGTCCGTCCCCTTCTAAACACCTATAGCCCAGAAAAACATAAAATACAAGTAAAAATGTTAAAATGCAGACAGTGTCCAAACACGCAGATGATTGTTTTCTGCCCCACAAGATAACAAAAGCAAAAGAAATAAAATCTGCCAAAATGAACAGGTAAGTTACTGGTTTCTTAAGACAATCAGCATTAATGCAGGAGAAAAATAAGTATGGCCCATATGAATTTTACAAGGTCATGTGACATTCATGTACACAGACACTCCTCCTTTCCCTCCCACCATCGCTGATTTTCCCCATGCAGAAAAAATAATATACTACTCTCCCAGTTTCATGAAAACCAACGTAGGCATCAAGCTTGCTTGGGAAGCTCTTCGCAAAGCAGCCTGTCTTCAGTAATTCGTATGCCTAAAAAGCTTAATAGATTTCAGGTTTGGTGCTTGGTTTTTGACCCATCATTCCTTCTCGCACCAGGAACGAGGATTTGCGCGTTTTGTTCCGCGGGTGGCAGCGCGCGCCTCGGCGATGCCTGCGCCGGGGACCCGACTGCCTGCGGCCGCACAGGGTGGGGACTCACCCAAGCTGACATTGTCTGCATGCCACACACTACATCCCTCGCGTATCCCCGGCTGATTTCCCAGCCTCTTCCCAGGCATGCCTCCTCATTCGGGGAAAACCCGGAGGGCACACACATACAAGAAGCCGCCACCAGTCACCAGCACAGCAGAGCCCCTCTGGAGAAAAACACCCGATGGTGTCTGGGGCGTGGAGGGGCGCACGGCACAAACGCGGCCGGTAAATGAGCGTCCCTCCCGCACCCCTTCGCTCCGGTGCTCCCGCCCAGCCCCGGCGGTGCCTCGGGGGCCGAGGGGACGCGGCAGGAAACGCCGTCCGCCGGCTCTGCCATCGTCGCCCGCCAGAGAAGCGACACGAAAGCGGCTCCGCCACTTACCTCGCCTCGGCTCCGGGGGAGCCCCGGCGAGCAGCGGCGACGCCCCACACAACAGAGGGGCGAGGCGCCGGGTTTGCTCCCGCTCGCTGCTGCCGGCGGCGGCACCCGGATCCGCTCCGCCCGCAGACCCCCTCGACGGCGGCGGCTGCTGCTGCTGCTCCTGCTCCTCCTGCCGCCACTAATGGGTGCCGCTGATACCGGTTCCTTTCGCCGCTCCCTTCCTTTCCCGTTCCTTGTTTCCGCCCGGCAGCGGAGACGCCGCTCCCCACACACAGCTGCCGCCCCAGCCCCGCCGCCGCNGCCACGGGGGGCGGCGACGCGCCCGCCGCGCCGGGCCGCGCCGCCCGCTGGGCACGCGGAGCCCATCGATCCCCGTGGAGCCAATCCGCCCGTGCCGATCCCCGCGGAGCCGATTGATCGATCCCTGCCGTGCCGATTCCGCAGTGCCTATCCCCCGGTGCTGATCGATCCCTGCGGTGCCGTTGCCCGCTGAGCGGGTCCGCCCGCGCCGGGCGGTG
>VYZT01051463.1:0-101068 GCA_013400735.1 Pomatostomus ruficeps | reverse complement strand
GGGCGCTGCCCGCGCCCCAGGCATCTTGGGGCTGCGGTTGCGTCCGCATGTGAAGGCGCTGGGGACTTTCCCCGTTCCGATCACCGAAGGTGTCTCTTGTCAGCAGATTACCAAATCCTACCGAAATCCTCGATCGTGTGTGCCGCTGACCCTGGGCCAGCCCCGGACCGCGCCGCCGCGGCTACGCTCTGCCCCGGCGGAGAGTTCGTCCCCGTTTCTCATCCTACCACAGCTTCAGGGCCGAGATCCCCATTTTTAAAGTTATTTGCAAAATGGAATAAACGCATTGCTTGCTACTGCAAGTAGTGCTGTAGGAGAGGAGATTCGCTTAAATACAGTTTATTGCCTGGGGGCTCCAAGGCGGAGAGGTGGCATCCACGCTGCCTCCCGCCGGGTACTTGCTTTTCCCCCGTGCTACAACCGCTGTCTATGGTGACAGAGCACAGGCATGTTTTACATCAGCTTTTATCTGTCAGTATTTGACAGGGAGAAAACTTCAGTCAGTTAAAGCACAGTATTTTCCATAAATGTGAACAATTATGCAAAATGATGCTAGTTGTTTTACTTTTGTAAGTACTAATTTACCAATGAGGTTACAAGGTAGGTTTACAGCGACATGAAGAGCTGTTTAAAATACAAGCTGGTACATAGATGAAATTATTTTCATGTGTACATACAATTAAGTAATTTGAAAAACAAAGTTCACCCATATAATCCTAACATATTTAGCAAAAAATCTTTGCTATATAAATTCACCTTAATGTGTAATCACTTCCAAATTCTGGACAACATAATAAAATGTTGCCAATTAGCAATATCCCAGAAAAGTTGAGATCAAAGTTACAGAATTATCAATATGGAATAAAAACACATGCATTCATCAGCACGAGACTACAGTAGTCTTCTGGAGTTTCAGATAAAATATTTTTAATCTGACCGTTCCAAATACTGGACTGCTACTGATACACTGCTTCATAGTTTGTGGAAGTTCCACAATTAAAAAGTGAGCTCACATTATTTAATAAAAGGGATAAGTACTTCAATTTTCAGTGCTCTTCTGCAATTGCTGCATATCAGCAGTGAGTGAGCTGGCAGAGACTATGAATCTGATGTTATCAGCAGGTTTAGACTTTGTCTCCAGGTTGTATTAATCCCACCACACTTTCCTACTGATCCTACGTGACCCTGAAGGGATTAGAATGGCAACACCTCCTCCAGAAGCAGACTTGAGATGGCCAGAGGAAGCACAGGGAATGCATGGGCAATGTAAGGAACAACTAGGGTGTGCCATGGCCAGGTTCCTTGTGGAACCTCCATGCAGCTCCATGCAGCTCCATGGCAGCTGACCCAGC
This sequence comes from Pomatostomus ruficeps, assembly GCA_013400735.1. Lineage (NCBI taxonomy): Eukaryota > Metazoa > Chordata > Aves > Passeriformes > Timaliidae > Pomatostomus > Pomatostomus ruficeps. The sequence goes on along the minus strand of VYZT01051463.1, from coordinate 99,716 downwards.
AGAGAAGCGCTGCCAAGTCACATTCTGCACCACTGCAGCTCAGGAATTGCACGGCCATGAAGTGTGCAAAGCTTTACACCCTCAGCTATGAAATTCTATTAAAAGGAAAAAGAGGCTGCAGCTGACTACTGCAAACCCTGCTTTTTGCATGTGGAAATGTTATTCCCTTATGTCAAACTTGCTAAGTTGCCCCTGAGCCTGAGCAGACAATAGACAACAGCGTTAATTTAATGTAGGGTGGAGATCAGGGCTAGACCATTTTAGGCTTGAGGACCAGACTGGATCTCTGTGCATCCTACAGAACCACTATCCAACTACATATGTAAGTTACTAATGTAAAATGATCCCCCAGGCCAAGGAAATAGTACATACCTGCAGCAGACGTTCGGTAAGGTTTTCAAAGTAGTACAGGAAATTCAGTCGTACATTTGCCAATAAAATTAAGAGTTAAAGAATTTAAAAAGAAATAGTGAAGCCTTTTGAGTAGCTTAAAAGCTTAAATGTATATACGCATTGAAATAAGAAAGGACAAAATGGATAATTTTTTAAATCAGGGCAATAATTCCATGGCTATTGACCCTTTCTTCTCTCCAAATGCTATCCATCTCAGTTTTACTTATAGCTAAGCACTGTTGGCAGCTGAGCTTAATTTTGAATCCTTCAAAGGTTTTATTTTCTGCATTTAAATAATTCTGAATAAGAAAACATAAATAAGCAAAGGTTACATAGGCATCTGGATCATTAGGCAGTTGGGGGAATTTCCATAAAGGACACACCAAGCAAAGGCTGGAAATAAGAGAATTCAGAATTAACAAAAACCTCTCATCTTGATTGCCTTGTTGGACCTAAGAAAGCTCAGTGACTTGTGCAGTAGAAATTTCACATTTTGGTGAAGACCAGCTGCTTCTGATTCAGACTCTGCCAGTGAAAACTGTATGTCTGTGCATATATGGGTACATCTATATGTACATGCAAATATCCCATCATGGAATCTCAAGCACCTATGATGCCTGCCAGCTCTAGCAAGGAGAAGAGCAGTCTGACTCTTTCCACGTGCTTCTTTATTAATTTCTTTTGCCAACTACAGGGTTCAAGGCACAAAATCATTAAAAAGCCTTTCCTATTCATCAATAGCTTGCTCAGCCCATACTGTAGCTATTGCTGCTCACCTAGCTATAATGGCATTTCCAAATGGGAATTACGACAAAGTATTACAGTATTTCTTAGCAACAGGTATATATATATAACATAGTCATTAACATCAATAATTCAGCTCATCCAGACTTAACCTTAAAAATGTCTTTTCTCCAATCTTATCTACTTGTTCATAAACAAGGATGTTTTGAAGGGGTTCTGACCTTGCAGCAAGTGGTGTAATGACAGCCGTAGCCTGTAATAGGAATGCAGACTTAGACAGGGCTTCTGGGGTTTCAAGCCAGCCAGCACGATATATAATCCATTGCAGAAACTCCTCATGTTCTGGGTTTAAGGCCACTAAGCTTTCTCAGGGCTACTCTTTGTAGGGAAGGCTGCTGCTATTTGCATGTGGGAACAAGTTCAGAGGAGCACCACAAACACTGGAATGAAAACATCGTTTTCTGAACTCATTTAGTCAGTGTAAATGAGAAAAACCTTGACTAATTTCAGCTAAAGTACTCCTGAATTACAGTGGGATGACACCTCTGAATCCAAAGCACACAATGCTTGTGGATGAAAATATAACCACTCTTTTCTTTATGAACCTTCCCTTCATTCCACCTCTAAGAACTAGAGAAGCATTCATTGTCTTTCCCTTCTCAGGTGACAAGAGAATATGCTACTTCTCTAGAGCCAGAAAGGAAACCTTGATCATAGCCAAGGTCTGAATTCTGCTCTCATCAATGCCAAATCAGTCCCTTCAGGGAGGGCACTTCATTACAAACTTATTATTGATACTCTTTTTATGGAAATGTCAGCATTGCAGACTAGCAAATAATCTATCTATAGCATTCATTATCATTACCACTCCTTTTGATGAAGACTCAAACCACCCCATCACACATCTCAATAAATCAACATGGCTAACACATGCCAAAAAACCATTTCTTTTTGACCCTCAAAGCAATCAGCTTATGCTGCTGAAGCAGGAAGCTTGTTTGTCCCCTGCATTGTTGTAATCTACTGCGTACAGCTGCAAATGTTGTCTTTGCTCACAAAGCTTCTTAAATCCCTTTTTTAATTCTACTAAACTCTTTGCCTTGATGACTGCCCATGACAATTGGATTCCATAGATAGAAAATATACTGTGTGAAATCGTATTGAAAATGTGTTCTGGAAGGTTTTGCTTTATGAATTGGGGCATAGAGGCTGCAATTAGCTGACTTCACTACACACTTGATGAAATTTCATCTTACCTGAAGTTTCCCTTGTCTCCATGATCTCTACTACCCTCCATTACTCTTTATTCTGCACAGTTAACTTTCTGGTTCCTTTTTAAGTCCTCTGAGGCAAACCCTGGCTCACATGAATGTATCTAAGCACCTGTGCAGCCATGCACATAAAAATAGGGAAGGAACAACACACAAAGAGATTAGGATCTTCCAACATACAGGGCACCACAGGGACTCTCTGGACTCTCCTCCTAGGCTGAAGTCAGTAATTGATTTTAATGGGAGCAGAGCTGAGCTAATGCTGGCACTTTGGAAAATCTCACCCAAGGGATTCAGTGATATTGAAAGTGCTTGGGGCAGGTTAACTGCAGGCATTTTCACTAATGGGGAATGGTGCAGTTGTCTTTATTAATTTTCCTTCTCCACAGTGCAATTAGAATGTATGTATTTTTATATCCTTAGGAACAAAATAATGTAAAATGCTTCTATTTCTAGAGACTCTTACTGAAAGGCAAATAAATGAGTGATTTTTATGGAGCACAGTTACAGGCCTTACGATCTATCACACCCCCCAAGAATCTATTAATACTCTCTTGCTGCCCTTCTTTTTCCTTCAGCTGACTTAATATGATTACAAGGGAAAAAAATGTCAGTGTGGGTCCCAATCACAGCAGATGCACTGGCTATTTGTAAAGCAAGGTTTTTCATCATCTTCCTGGAGGCAAGAGAACCAGTGCTTTTCTATCTGACTGTACCTTTAAAACCAAGAGAAAGAAATTGCAGGTGAAGATGAATTGGAAAATGGCCATTAACATGGGGAAGAAAAGGTGACATGAACTGGAATGAGGTGCCAACAACAGGAAGGGGGATGATGTAAACAAATGCTAAAGTAGAGGACATTGTCTCTGTTATGGTCAGGTTTTGGAGGTCACTGCAGGGTAAGTGTGGTCTAAAAAAGAAGCCAAAGCTATGGCAACAATTTTGCAAACAACTCTACAAATAAATACAGTCTTTAGCTTTGATTTCTTTGAGTGATGTCTCTGAAAACTATGAGATTACTCATCCATAAAAATGCTGAGATTCTGGCACATGATTCACTTCAAATACAAATAGTGATTCTTTTCCATACATATATTCAAACAACCCTAGATTTTTAAGCATAGTGGCAAACATCACCACTTCAAAAGATCCCATTTCTATAGTGCAGTGGCAGAGTTTTGGTCATTAACATCACAGTGAAGTGACAGAAGAATACCAGAAGTTTTGCAGTCTTGAGAACCACTGCTTTACATAAAAGAATCAAGTCCACCATATGTTTAAAATACTGAGGGAGATGAGTGGCAGAGTGGGCTGGGAAAAGAAACTCTGTTTCTACTTGCTACTTCTACTTTGTGATTCAATTTTTTCCTGGAAAGTTCTCTCCTTGCAATGACCTTCTTGATAGGACTTTACTGACTCCTTAGGTATAAAGGCTGTGCTTGATACCAAATTGGAAGAGCTGTCGGGATAACCCAGGGGCCTGCATTAGGCATTTCTCTGGGTGAGGCTGGAAAGCACTTCTCAGAAGATCTTTGGAGTTCTTGTTATCTATGTTACCATTACAGAATAAGGCATAAAAAAGAAGCAACAAGTAGTCATTTACTGTTCAGATTACTTTTAACCTATTTTTACTTCCTCCATGACAACATTTATCATTTCACACTGAAAAGGCTCTTTAATCTCACTTCAGAAGTGACATCTGCTGCTTACTGAGGTAGAAAAAGAGCATTTTAATGAAAATGTTGGAAATGTTGAGATGTCCTTCCAGACCAAATACTTTATGTGCAGTTAATGCTCATTACAGAATAATTACTTGCTAGATCTGATTTAATAATCCTCAAAGTGTAAATGATTTTATCAATGTACAATACAATAGAGTTATCAGTTACATTGCTGCCTGAGAGAGAACTGAATTTTGGATCTTCAAGAAAGATCACTGTGAAAATCCAAAAGACTACTTTTAGTTTCCTTTCTTTACAGAGGGAAATTCAGTCAAGTCTATTTATGCACTGGCCATAATTGCAGGGGGAGCTTTGTGTGGATGTACTGCAGCAATGTGACACAGTTTCTGGTGCTGCAGAGATGGATTGATGCATTTCTGGTAAATTCAGTACTGGCAGTGGTTTGTTTTTCCAGTTACTATTAACTGTTCTTTCCCAAATATCTTCAGCCACATCTGCTCCTCAGGTCTCATTCTGGAAAGTGACCTGCTCAAATGGACTTTTCATTTCAGGAGACAGCTTGGCACTAATTAAGTTGCAAGACCAGGTAGAAAGTGCAGCTTTCTCCAGAAGTTCTGTGTTATTCAACTGTACCAAATGTTTATAGAGCAGAACTATTTTTTTCCCTGTCATTTTTATGCATATGTGAAATACTTGACATGTATCTTGTAATTCATACATTAGGATTTACTGGAATTTCTCTCTTGACCGCTTAAGTGACACTGGCCGGACTGTCAACACTTTTTAAAAGAAGTAGTTTAAACTGATGTAGTTGTTCTTTCAGTGAGTGACTAAAAATAGTTGTGGGCAGTTTCAAATTCTTTTTTTGAACAGCTATAGATAACTGGACAGTAGATTTTTGAATAGTAAATTTCAGCATTCTTATCATTGTACCTTGAAACTTCTACAATTCATTTTAAAATGCACATTCTGAATTGAAAAGTGGAAAATAAACATTTTGGCATGTTCAATGTGGTCTGTGTGATGTTTCTGGACTTATCAGAGAGAGCTGTCATGATTTTTTGAATAATTTTAGGGATGAGGTAGGAAAAATTAAATGGCACTTCAGAATAACTTCGAAGGTTTTTAATCAATATTTGATGAGCAAAAACCCAAGCAATCCTCATTAGTAATTCTTTAAGAGAAAATTTCCTTCTTGAATCTTAATGTGTACTTTTGAGGTAGGTGACTTGGGAGCATCTGTATAGGAAAATTCAACTCCCTTAGCTATCAGTGTGATTTCTCTTAGTCTGAGACAGTGCAGTGTTATATACGGATACATACACATAATGTATGTTTGCATGTAATTTGTTCTCAAGTACTCAGGGATTACCTCTAACTAAATGAAGAGTGGGATTAAGTGAACATATGGTGTTAAGAAAGCTGAAAATAAAATCCCCCTCCATCTTACTCTACCACACTTATATTGCTCATTAGGAGATTACTTCTGAGTCTGTGTGGACAAGTTTCCTGCGGAAGGAACTGACAGGCATAAAGTTTCACAGGTTATGAGACAAATTCTGCAAAATTATACTGTCTAAGAGAAAGGTACTCTGTCTTCTATTCAAATCTTGAAACTCATTTTTCATGTGTACTGTGTCAATGTGTACATGTAAAGAAAGAGAAATCCCAGTGCATTCTTTTGACTCATTTTATCTCAGGTAGGTTTTCTGTAAGTCAGATTACAATCATAACTGGATGCTGCCTTCTTATTAAACACATTTTTATAAATGCAACTGGAAATCTCATAAGCCTACACTAAAGAAGGTCTTTTTTCCGCCAGAAAAGAAAATCAAGACAAAAAAATCTATACATTTATTTTTAAAAGTTGTTTGCAAAATTAGATTTAAACTCCATGTTTTTCCTGATTATTTACCTGACAACTAAGCTTAGAGCAGATACAAAAAGACTTGAAACATCTATTGCATGTGCCAACTAGTAACAGACAGGATAACACAGTGTGAAAATAGGATCAAAAGACAGAGCCTGTGGTCCCCCAGGAACTGTGTGCTTTTGTATTTAGCTAGTGTAGCCCAGTTCACGTTTAGCAGCCTCAGTGAGTTCTTCTGGTCACCTTGGAAACACTTTACTGGCACTTCTCTTTCTCGAGCTGTGTGTATGTATGTATGCTAGGTGATTCAGCTGTCCTGCTACTTCCTTCAGATCCTCCAGATCCTCCCAAAGGTCCATTAATGTTAACCAATTTGCCCAGCCCAGTACACCCTCTTCACATAAGCTTCAAATCCTCGTAAAGCTCATAAAAATCTTACCACCTCTTCCTCTTCTACTGATTAGTTGTCCTTCTGTAACTGCTAGCTATCTTCTCCTTTGTGTCTTCAAATAAACTCCCTGGACAAATCTATGAAGCCACTGCATGGTCCCTTACAAACCTCTTCCATATGCACTCCATTTTGACATCTGTAAAGCTGGTAACACCACCAAAGAAATCAGTAGGAATACAAATGTTTCAGAGTAGCAATCTGCCAATGCTTACAGTGCACAAAATCTATGTGTGCAACTGCCTGTTTTTATTTTTGCTATTCCTGTCCTTCCTTTCCCATTTCCTCCACTGGATATTCTTCCACTTTTTTATTGTGTCAAAACTCATTTCAGCTCTTTAGTAAAACATATGTTCCCTGTCACATATGTGTGAATATCTAGCATAAAAGAGCACTGAGAGCAGAGGCAGGACCTGGGTTACCACACCCCTACTGCTGCCTGTGGTGTCAATGCTGACTCAGGCAGCAGGCAGCAAATCTCACAGATCCAGGCTGCATCAGCTGTACAACAGACTGGCTGCCCTAACAGCCAGGGTGTGAGCAGTACACCTGGTGCCCTCAGACACAGTGGGCAGCTGGCCTGGTTAACGTGGCCAGCCTGGAGACCCTCAGTTACTGAGCTACCTGGCCAGTGACAGCTCCTGCGGGGCTGCTTCAGCCGCTCCAGAAAAATAGCTCCATCCATCTTATTCCATCTGGACAACATTTTTGCACAGGAGCCTGAGTTCTGTTATAGTACAACAATAAATGGTACAAAAGAAGCTTGGTCTTTTAGGGACTTACCCCTACTGATTTACAAATGCATTGGAGAACATTCAAGATGACAGGCTTGCTCCAGTCTCACCAGAAACAGGATCTGGGCTGCAGCTGCAGGCCTGTCCCCAAGGCAGGTTGTTTTGTGGTGGCAATGGGGTCACAGCTCTGTAAGCTGGGCTGCATGTCTGCTGTAGCAGGCAGGCATCCTGCACTCCCGCTCCTCTGCTAGGACTGCAGAGCAGTGGATTGAGGGGGGTGCCTGGCCCTTTGCAGCTGCAGGAGGATGTGGAAAGCTCTTAATGCACTGGCTGCTTCCTGAGAAACCCTCCTCTACCACAGCCAAAAAACCAGTGGTGCATCTGGGCCAGGCTGGGGAAGTGAAGATTCAGACTGCAGCTGCATCTCCTTTAAATAGTTTATGAGTGGTGCTCACTTTGGGTTTTGTTTTACAACCAACCAGAAACCAGCCCCAGCAGCACCCCATATGTTCCTTGTCTTTTGTTTGCTTGGGCATATTTATTGTACAGGTTTACTTAGGATCTAGCTATGACTATGTCATGGGTTCATTGTGTACATTGTCAAAGACATGAGACCGAGCCCAACACCTGTGTTTAAAACACTATGGCTGTGTCTGCAAAGTCAGAAAAATGGGCGTTCTGAGCTATTCTTACACCACTGTAAACAATTTTAGCTAGCTAAATAGAAATCCTGCCACTAAATACAAGTGTCAAATTGCAACCAGATTATCAGCATGCCAAGCCCACATCACTGTTGTTCTAGATTTCCCTTTCACTGAGTAACCTGGCAGTGCCTTGTGTTAAGCCGCTGATAGCAGAACGGCTGTTACCTACCCCCTGCTCATCTTGACTGCTCCTGTGCAGTTCCATCTTTCAGTATGTGACAGTAGACTCACAAGAATCCCAGGGCATACTGAAGGAAGAAGCATAACTCCTCTTCCAGATGAGAATGTACCCAGAGCCTGAATTACTGCTGGTCAGAAAGTTGTGTGCAGAATAGTGGATGTATTGAAGCTCAGACTTATCCCTTGCAAACAAATGTCCTCCTTTCAAAAAAGACAATTCTCCTTCTGCCACATTCTTTGGTCCTCAAAACATCCCTAACCCCACCTGCTCTGTCAGCATCTTACCCTTGCTCTCTGTAAGGTATGTCTAATCAATTTTCTGTTTCTGTTGACCCATTTTTGGACATCTTAATATACATCATTCGCTCCAGTATGAAGGTTCAGACTGTTTGCAACCTTCTATAAGTGCTTCCCACTTTAGGATTTCAAGATCTAAATGGTTCCCTAAGTGTCGATGTATTTGTTGCTGCCTTTGAACCTAAAGAACCCACATATGGCAAGGAGATGTATGCAAGCAACACATGCTGCTAAATCACTCTGAAAGTCTAAGATTAAGGCTAAGTTCACTGAAAGCCTGTGCCATTATGTGAGTATCAGTCGGAGAAACGAAATTTTGGCAACATTTATAGCTCTAACATATAAGTGAGTGTCCTTGGAGGAAAGTATTTTGGTCACTGTGGCTAATGCTGAGCTAGTGTAAGCTGTACGGGTTAAAGCATATTTATTTTCCTTTGCATTAGTTGTCCCTGCAGTAGGACTGTATTTGAACAGTTGGTAGATTCAATCTAGCACAGACCTGGCACACAGTTTCCTGCTACATCCATTCCTGTTCCTTACTGATCAAGCTTCATGTGGGATTAGCACAATAAATCTAGATTACTGCAGAGAAGCAGTGCTCATTTTTAATTTTCTAGCGTTATTTAGTTTGTGATACAGTCCAAAAATAGCTGGAACCCAGTGTTTGTATTCAACTTTACTATGTATCTAACTTTGCCTTTCCCACTGAAATGTGTCATCTGTACTAAAAAGAACAGTTCTGCACAAATTCCATTCTGTCTCAGTATTAATTGTTGTATAAAAATTAGGTCACTCAAGTAGTGTTTTAAATTTATGTGGTTTTGTTGTTTGCTTCTGCAAATTCAGCCTTAAATGAATGCTTACCACAGCATGGAAGATAGGGCTGGAAGGGGGTAAGCCAAGGGTACTTAAGGGTTCACTTCATGGAAGTGAGTTTCTGCTGAATCTGAAGCAGAACCACATGAAGCTAGAAGAGGTCTCAAAGTTGGCTGCTTAAAGTTAGGAATCTATGTATCAATGACTAAATGCAATGGCCTGGTTTTCCAAAATGGTTGACAGGCATCCACATTTCTCATTGAAATCAAACGCGTTACATATGCTTAACACCCTGGAAAACCGGGCTATTTATATTTAGGAGTTTAAATATTTGAAGCTTAAATTTCAATTACCAGAGTTAAAAGCTAGAGTATTTAAAGCCTATTTTTAAGTAGGATGTCTGATCTAGTGCTAGAGGTTACAGTTAACTAAGATAAATGATTCCTATGCTGACCCCCCACCGCCTCCAAAAACATTACCCTTATACTGAGATACCTTAGCTGTAGCCTAGGCTGCTAACTGAGAAACTTGGTTTGAGAACTCTTCTTAGAAACCCTTTCTACAACAATGTTCTTCATGGATATTAGCCCTAACAGTCAGCATTTTCATTCAATTTGAATGCAATTGTTATCAAAATGCTATTTGGTCCATTTGGTTTAAAAGAAAAAATTAAAAAAAGCAGAAAAAGTAGCTGTGCAGCTTCCACCCTGGGCAGAGGTACCATTGCCCTCTGCAAAGAGCTGGGTGTGTGGAGCATCAGTGCTCTGAAGCCCTGCTGTCTGGGCTTCCAAGTGGGGGAAGGCTGAGGGTTTGGGGAAAATCATCTCGGACAGCTGCTCACAGGCAGGACTGAACTGCCGCAGTCATTCGGTCACATTGCCCAAGCCCTTTGCCAGTAAATGCCTAGCCAAAAGCAAATACAGATAAAACAGTCTCCCTGTTTTTAATTAATGAAATACAAACCTTATTTGCTTCTCACTGCTTGTCCTGGGAGGCTAAACAGGTGATCTGCTTTTTTGGTTAACCATTATTATAGCAACTGGCTCCTCTGCAGGGTACAGAGGGAGAGGCACTGGTTCGTATTTCCCACTGAGCTCTGAAAAAGGGTCAAGGACCACTTCACTGAGATCTTTGTGCCTGCATTTTCACCAGAAAAAATCATTATATCACAGGGTGGAACTTGGCTTTATCTTTCCGTTTGTCACGTGGTGCATTAGAAGACATTGCTAGTAGCCACAGCACTACTTCACAGTCACCGCAATAGAGTCCATTCTCCCACCATTAAGGAAGAATATTGGGTTACAACCTCAAACACTAATCAGAGCATCACACATAGCTCTGTGCATGGCTGCCAGTTTTATGGATGCAGAAACAAATCTTTGCTTGATATTTTGCTCTGTTTAATAAGATGCTGTGGGTACCAGCAGTCCCAGGCAAGTCTCTGCAGTGCTGTGTAGCTGACTAGGGGCCCAGCAGAAGCAGGAGCACAGCCATAGGGATGTGGAGATTGTCATTTGGCGCTAGTCTAAAGCTAAAATTGCAGTCACAGTGTTTCTGAAGACTCAGTGATACTCCTGCATCTACACAGCTATCTTTAGTATGAACTTCCAGCATGCAGCCCATTTATTTTGCATGCTAGAATAGAAAAGGTCCCTTAAACAAATACAAGTTCTTTCAAAGAATTTATCTCATCATGAATCCTTATTTTGAAATGTCCTGGTAAGCATGAGATTCCTACACACAACATTTTCTGTTTCCATTTATTTCTGCCCTAATCCCAAGACCTGGAGGTCACAGTCCCCTCTCCCTGATTTGTCTGGTGGAAGGAAATTGAGCAAAATCACTACAATGCATGGTCTATTTCTGTGGGATTTGAAAAAGGATTTAAATAGCAAGTACTGCCAAGAGATTGCAGGAGTCTGAATCCTATTTTTTAAAATATAATTTCGACAGTGCCTACGGTAAGGTCCCTTATGTTCTAGAGGCCAAGACTTCACCAGTTGTGAAAAAAAAGCTCTCAGAAACCAGCTGTGTGATAGGTTATCACTGTGCTATTTAGAAGTGGGGACGGCTGGGGTTCATGCGTCCTGCCAAGCCCTGACTCCAACCCACTTAACACAGGAAAGGCTCTTTCTGATTTTAATGGGTTTTGGACAAGATTTTACCCATGAGTAGTAGTGAATGTTAGTGCAACCCAGATTCAAGAATGAGATCTGCTGCGTCCATTTTACAGGTAAAGACTGAGTACTGGTGGGGATCATGATGACAATGTAGGCTCCCTACAGCAACCTCGGAAGACTCTGCATGACTGAATCTGCCTCCAGCCGTGATCTGCATCTTCAGAAATCTTTCTGACATTGGGTAATTTGTCCTTTCAATACATCTTCAGGGAAAACTCTATGACTAGGTTACAGGAAAAGAAGTAGCAAGAAAAGCAGGGATGCATTTGTAGGTGCTGAAGAGCTGGAACTTTTGATAAGTGTGAAAAAAGCTGAGGGTGTACCTTCTCTGTCAAAAAAACCCAAAAAACCAAAACCAGGTTTCTATTTACTTTTATACACAAAGAAATTTTGTCTGAAGCCAGAATTAAAACTCAAAAGTTCCTGGCTTAGACCAAAACCCCACTGTGGGACAGTGTTTAATTATAAAAGTTATTTATCTGCCAAAACTATTTAAAGGCAGGAAGTGTTATCTGTGGTTAGGATTAATCTTCTCTGTCACATAGCCTGTCTCCTGAATGAGAGATTAATGCAGAGTATAGCTTCCTGACAGGCAAGAAGCATCATATGGATTTTGTTAATTTCTGTGGGAAGAAGCAAAGCCAAGTAAATTGCGCCATGCATTGTACATTGGAACACTGTCAGCCAAAAATATCTCAGCTCAGACTGCTCATTGTGCCAGACTTGATAGGCAGAAATGGGCAAAGAAACCTCTATCACACCCCAACATCCAAGCCTACCTTGCCAAAAAGGGAGAATGACCAAAATACTGGACATGCAGCAAAGAGTAGGCAGCTGCCACTTGCCCTGACAAACTTCAGTGCTCTGTCAAGAAAAAATGAGAGTGCAAGAAAAGCAGGGCATAAGAGGGAGGTAGAGCAAACACATGGAATGTCAACATGGAATGGCAACATCAAAGATGGTGGTTAAGGAATAGAGGTAGAATGGAAGAAAATGTGACAGCTTGAACCAGCATTTGCTGCCTTGTTTCCTCAATCAACCACTGGCACCTTGACTACACACACACAGCAGGCACACAGACAGGGCACAGTGAGACCCGACTGCAGAACATCCTCTCTGGGCTCCTGTCATGCTGCCAAGTTGCAGACATAGTGCACTGCCCTTTGTGCACATTCACAGAGGAGAGGAACTTGTGACAATAACCCAGGATAAGATTTTACTTGTTTAACTTGAAGGAAGGGGGTCATCACACACATCTTTTGTCTTCCCAGATGGGGCTGCCTTGTCTGCTTTGCTATTTGTATAGCTGTCTACACAGCTGAAATATTTGCATTTTTTCCTGCGCCCTGCAGCCAGTGCAGCAGTATTTGAGCTGGTAAAATGCCAGACTCTTACTCAGTTGTAAGACTGAGCTGGTGATCTAGTCGGCTTTGTTATGTTATTGTCGGCCACAGCAGCAAGATAGCAGACATCACCACCAAGATCATCAAAGAGAACACTCACTCTTAAGGAAAAAAACAAAACAAAACTGGGTCATAAATGACAGCATAAATCTATTTCTAGCCTAAAATCATATCTATTATTATCAAAACATGTATCCTAGAGAAAGGTCAGGGCTTGACCTGCTCATTTTGGATGATATGATGTGCTGCTGTTGGTAACAATATGATTGGAGCCATATGGGATCTCCAGAAAATTATGTGCTAATTATGCGTTAATATGATCAGTTCATGTGTGCCTAATGCCTGGCTTTCCAGTGCTGATGTACAGTTTATTCCCCAGCAGATCAACTACGTGTGAGAACTTCAGGGATAAATACAGGAAGTTGTTATTTGAAGAAAAAGGAATCTGTAGTGTGACTTCTTTTTTTTTCACCTTAAAATGATGATGGGGTTGTTAATTTCAAATTAGAATTATTCCTGTTTTGGTGGACGACAAGATGTTTTTTGAAGTGTAAGACAATAGAACACTGTCTTGTGTGCTACAGCCCGAATGTAACACAACAGGATCAACCTAGTGCAAACATACCCCGTTTATCTTAGCAGGACATGTAAAGATTATTTTTAATCCTTTAAGTGCCTTTTACCTTTAAGATGGTATTTCTGAAACCATGAAGGGTTCATTGTGACATTACAACACAGCTCTCACAATGTTTTTGTGGTATGCTACTGCATTAACACAGTTTGTATTTTCATTCTTCTTTAAAGGTCTCAAGTTTCACTGATCCGATGGGCAGCTTGGAGCTTTGACACACTTCTTGTCCTCAGTTGTCCTTATATACTGTTTGGAAGGCCAGTGTCCCTTCCAGTCCCCGATGACACAGGCTCAGACCTTAGAGCTGCCTCAGAGCAGGCCATGAAACCACAGTGTGGAGGCCAGTGCACTCCCACCACAGAGGCAACAGAAGGTGCATTGGTGGGATGAGTCCTATTCAAATCAGTGCTCTCCTGCTTAGGGAGAGAAGAAGACCTCCTCCTAAGACACCTTGCATTAGTAATTTATGTTAATTCCTATCCCCCAGTTGGCCCGTTGGCCCCACTTCCCAGTTGTCAGTCCCCTGCCTGTCATTCCCTGGTTAACACCCCAGTTCTGTTTCACTCGACATCCCGTTGATCCTCCTCCCTCAGCCACTCCCTTAGTCTGTCCCCATTTACCCCTGCACCTAGGCTTTCCTTTGTGCCGCCCGAGACCTCAGTTTATTGGCCCCTGTAGCTCTGCCTGCCTCTGTATAAAATCCTATGCACACCCATTGTGCGGGGTATTTCGGTCTCTGGCCCCTTCAAGCACAGTCAGATCAAACTGCCTTGGAATATCAAACCGAAGGCCCTTTCCGCTTTTATTCATCAGTGTGAGCGCTGCATTGTTGAGATACACAGCATAGCAATAGCAGTGGCGGGTAGGGGACAGGAGAAGTGAAGCCAAGCAGGCAGGCGGGGGCCGGCCCGCTCCTCGGACACCGCCACCTTCAGCGACCGCTCTTGCGTTGCTGTCGCTGCCAGCTCTTGCGGCTGTGCAGACTTATACCCTCGCGGCACAGCCGCGCCGTTTGGAAGATGCCACACTGCCTCACTTGGAACAGCAGAGGCACGGAAACGGGCAGCGCGGCTGCCGTCGCGCCTGATCTGGAAAAGCCGCAAGCGGTGCCTGGCCTTCCAGGCTCTGGGAGACGCTCCCAAGAGCTGCGTGGTTTTAAAACCACCGTTCCCCTCCACGCTACCACCGAATCACCACAGGGTACTCACACTGCACACTGTGAATGGCTGCACCCTTCAAGTAGAACTGTTTCATGCATTCATTACATGTTGTGTTTGGAGAGTGCACTCAGGACTTAAAGGCACTGTCTGGCAGCTCAGCTTCACTTTATCCTAATGAAAATAAGGTGTATCTTCTATACTACGGTAGACATGACAACTGAAACCATGCCTCAAGACACAGCTGGCCTTCTCTGTGTTACTTTCTCCCTCTGTGCTGCTTTAGTCTCTTCAGACTGCTCCTCATGGGCAGCAGGCTGTGGGTATATGTTTCTCTGCAGATAGCACTGTGCCTTGCCTTTGAAGTGCCCTTGTGTTGTAGTTCGCTCTTTTCTTTATTCCTTCCCATGTAACTAGAGTGGTGGATGCTTTATAGGTAAGGGCTGGGAAATGGCTGAATGTGTGTGTCCATGCAACATAATCAAACAAAATGAAAGCTGGGACTGACCCTTGAAATTTCACTGCAAAGTGGCTTAGTTGACTTGAGAGGGGCTGCTAGTTTCATAAAGGCTATCTGTGTGGAAGAGACAGCGAGATGGGCACTTTGTTTATGGATATGACAATGTAGCTAGCTTGAGGCTGCTACACTGAGATTGTGATGAAGGATGTCTAAGAAAGATAGCAAGTTCATAAAGTGTTTCATTTGAAAGCATGTAGAGTTTTATTAGCAGAGCAGCTGTAGCTTTTTATGTAATTTCATAATGCATGTGATGTGGCATTTTGAAATTAAAACCCTTTTTATGGCTGTCTTTTGTCACGTATGTCATGGCCAAGAGCCCTCCTTTCCCAGAGCATTCTCTAATTGAGTCTGCACTAAGACTCAGACATCTTTGAAGGGTAAGGATCTTTAAAGCACAAAACCATTTTCCAAGAAGAAAATTAGGTGAGTTTGGCAGATTGAAGTAACAAGCTCTGAGGAAGAAACAGCCTGTGTTTTTACATCCCTGCAGCGGAAGAGCTGAGACATTCCCAGGCGTGGCCCTGGCAAAGTCCAGTGCCCACGTATTTCTGGAATGAGTGCCAGCGGCCTCCACGTCTTCTCACTCACACATTGAAATGCTGTACAGTCAAAGCTACCAGGACTTGCAAAGAACTCCGCAAATGATCTCAGGGGGAAATAATCTAGGACCATTTGCTCCTAGAAAAAGAGACCCCTGAAACTGAACTCACATTACTAGAGGAGAAGAGGGCCTTTTGAATGAAGAACAGAACCTGAAAATTCTTTATGCTTTCACTCCTGAAGGAAGTCCTGGGCATTTCACCTCAGCCATTAATTCTTCCAAACACAGTCAATGCAAATTTAGAACTCATGCTGATTGCTTTAAACAAAAAGATGGGCACGTGGAAGTACACAGCTGTAATATAACACCTAGGTCACAGAAAGGGTAAAGGACTCCTGCCACTAGGTTCAGCCACAGAACCTGCCGTTTTCCACCAGAGACATGGAATAGATTCCAGATCATTCTGCAAACTTGAGAAAACCACTGAATCATTTCTTGGTATAGTTTCCTCATCTCTGAATAGACAGAAATGGGCAAAGAAACCTCTATCACACCCCAACATCCAAGCCTACCTTGCCAAAAAGGGAGAATGACCAAAATACTGGACATGCAGCAAAGAGTAGGCAGCTGCCACTTGCCCTGACAAACTTCAGTGCTCTGTCAAGAAAAAATGAGAGTGCAAGAAAAGCAGGGCATAAGAGGGAGGTAGAGCAAACGCATGGAATGCCATAAGGAAAGGAAATAAGGAGAAGGAAAGCTTTTTGCAGAAAGGGGTTTAGCTTAGAGATACACGGAAAGCTCTTTCTACTCTGAAGGAAAATATGACAAGTATATGACAATGTTGTGACATACACAAAAAAAGCAGCACTAAGCCCAGCTTCCTTGTAACAGTCTTGTAAACAATCAGCACCTTTCAGTGGATATGCTAATATCAATGACATCTTCACACATACAGGCCCTTTCAAGGCTCAACTGCCAAACATGACCTTGTAAAAATTTTACATTCCTACGAAAAACAAGTCTGGACACTGATAAGCAGTACTGGAAAATTACACTTGATGCGGCAGACCAAGAAGCATTAGATTGTTAATCTCTTATCCTTTCAAAAATCTTGTCCACTTAGAAATGAAAACCCATTGTTACAAAGGCAAGGAAGCACCTTTTCACTGGATTAACTGCAGACTACCTAATGTTTTTCATTCATATTCCAAAGTTTGTGCTGCATTGTGCCCTCTCTTCTCCCTCACAAAATACTGCTGAAGATAAAGTGAGCAACTGCTCTCTGCAAGTTTCTACTGCCCGGAGGCCATCCTCTCTGAGCCACCTGTGAAACCAGTCATTTTACCTTCTCTTATACTTCCTGCAGCAGAAGACAAGTTCATACAGGCTCCCCTAGTCTGCCCGCATCTCTCTCTCTCCCCCTTCAACTGCAGTAATACCTTTGCCTGCTGTGTTTGTTTGGGTGGGCTACAAACCAGCACACGCCGTGCCCAGGACGGCAGGGTAGGGCTCCAGGCATCACCCTGCATTAGTCCCTATTCTGGAACTTGCCTGTGTAGTTCAGGGACACCGTCTGTCCCTTCCCTCACCTCTCCTGGGCTCATTCCAATCCCCACCCACCTGCACCTTAATCTAGTATCTGGCATTTAGATTTGACTGACTTTCAAAGTTTAAATGGGTCAGGTCATTTAGCATAGGCTGATAGATTGCGATTGCAGTTCTTCGGGTGCTGAGTCATCCTGGTAGCAGATGTCATCTGCTTCTCGTTTGAGGGAGAGGCACAGAGTAAATTAAAAATGCAATATGCACTGCTAAAATCTTATATAGCTGCATTCAGCAGAGATGAGCGGGAGTAACAAGACAGTAAAATTACAGGGGGTTCTACTATGAAGGCAAAAATTCAGGGGAAAAGCTTTTGTATGAGCACTTAGTTCAGTTACCCATGTGTGCTTCAGTAACTGGCTAAATATAGAACACCCAAACTATTGGAAAAGCAAAGGAAATGGAGACCCAGGAAAAATAAGCCACTGATGGTGATGCAGGAAATACTTCTGAATTAAACGGTTCTGCTGCAGCCTTTGTAATGTTCTCAGAAGACCACAGTTGTAAAAAATGAGTCATTCCTGGGCTTGAGTGTAACATTGGCTTGCCATTGTTGATGAGGGATTGCAAGGCATCTGTGTGGCGGTAGGGTGAACTATGTTTGTTTTTACAGACGTGTATAAAAATACATATCACTAGAAAATCAAAGCAACAACCACAACATACCAAAGACTTTCCATAGGAGACAGAGAGCCTAATTCTCTGAGAGCCAGTGACCCCAGCTGCTCTCAGAGCTGAGGACATCACTCGCTGTCAAGACCTGACCCAGGAGAAAGGAAATCAGGGCTGCATTTCATTATTTTGGCACAACAGACTTCAACAGCTGCAACTAAGGTTAACGAACTGCAAGGCAACTTTCAGAGGCACAAACCACATCACCCTTCCCTCAGAATCAGGCACATTTGTTTTCCTGAAAATCTATCAAAATCATTGCAAAAACAAGGTCCTTTGTACGTGGCTCAAGCTGCTGGAGTGGAAA
The DNA here is from genome assembly GCA_013400735.1 of Pomatostomus ruficeps. Taxonomy (NCBI): domain Eukaryota; kingdom Metazoa; phylum Chordata; class Aves; order Passeriformes; family Timaliidae; genus Pomatostomus; species Pomatostomus ruficeps. The sequence goes on along the minus strand of VYZT01051463.1, from coordinate 81,564 downwards.
AGACACCCAGAGTTAGCATAGGTCAAATGGGGTTAAGCTTTCTTTCATCCAAGAGTTATCTGGAAAGGATTAGAATCCAGCAGCACCACTGGCCACCAAATGCACTCAGACATCTCAGCTGAAGTCTTGGTATCTTCCAGCAAAAAGATTGTTTTTTGTTCTTCTAACTCTATTTGTTCTCGTGTATGTTTACGGTACTTACTGGCAGCTGATGTTGGAAAAAACCCATACTTCTAGACATGTATTTGTTAAAAAGAGGGAAGTTTTTAGTGAAATATTTGCCTCTGTTTTTCACAGGAAAGAAATCAATAGTTTTTTTACTGGACTGAATCTTCTGCAAGTGCAGCCTGTTGGCTGGCTAGCTGGGTCCATGGTTACAACCCTGTTTCACTCTTCCTACTCTGCAAATTCTCAAAGCAGAAGTTTTTAACCTTAAAACAGTCATGATTGTAACTGTAAATGTCCTGTCTTCTTCCTTTCCCTTTAAATCACCTTCAGCCTGGTATTTCATTCCGATTGACATCAACAGGATTTCAGGAGAGAGCGGCTGAGCACTATTCTGTCTTTTAAGGCCTTTAAGAGAAAGATTTTTGAAGTTTTTCTAAGATTAAAGATTTGTAGGACTAAGTAGGGGATTTGAAATACCTAGTTCCAATAAACAAGCTTTGAGGTAGCAATTTCCCAGAAGGTGGCTTGGAAATGCTCTCCATGTGACACAGAATACCCTCCCTCCCCAAATCTGGGAGATTTACATGGATGAGGTTTGCAGAGCTTCGTACAGCTTCACTTTACCCCAGCCCGCCTCTACACTGCCCCTACAGGACATAGCCCCTGCAAGGGGCCAAGCTCACAGGGTTTCCCACATGCTGTTGGGAGGCAAAGTTCACACAGTGGAACCGGAAAGCACTTCAGATCATAACATGAGATTTGGATTATTTTAATTTTGTGTGGTTTTTTCTACTGAGATCTATTAATTAGCACATTTGACTAGACTGGAGAAAAAAAAGTCTTAGAAAAATAGACTCCAGGGAACTATCTCAAATTAGCTCATGGATGACTTCTGTCTTCTTTTCCAATGATATTTGCTCTTTGAAGGCTTGGGAGCCTATTTCATGTTTACCAAAGTGAAAGCTATTATATTCCTGAAATCAAAGTCGTTGTAAGTAATTTAAGAAGGTCTGCAACAGTTTTCTTCTAATAGTAATGGATTGCATGGTCCTGCCTGTGAAATTTCTCTGGAGAGAGTGGCACAGCCTGCAAGCTTGCCCTAAATTTCCACCATTTTATTCTGCCAAGGGCAGGACAAGACTGGCCACTGGGCTCCACTCCTGCCATAGGGCTGTAGTTGCTGTCACCCCCACAGCATGGGCAGAGCACTGGAATACAGAGTCCTTTGCTCCAAAGTGATCCCAAATCAAACTCTGTACAGCAGACAGGAGGTATTCACATTCAGCATTTTGGTTTGAGGCCCATCTGAATATAAAGATTTTTCTTTAAAATACAGTGCTTGAATTTAGTAACAAACAGCACATGTTAAAAATGACTATGCCAGTTTGCAATACCCTCGCTGTATCTGTATTATCAGGGAAGAAGTGCCCAGGGAAACAAAACCTTGAGCTATATTCAGGCCTGGTGTAAGCACTTGCATCTTCATTTTATCTGATTATGTATTTTGCAGCCCAGAGTACAAGCCTAATCAGAACTCCCTATCGTCACTGGTTATATAACAATTTTCTCCACTCCCCCTCTCCTTCTGTAAGATTTACTCTAAAAAAATAAATTAAAGGGTACATATATTCTCCTAAAAATGCAAGTTGCCTCATCCTTGCTACCTGTTAAAGGATATGAGGCAGTGGGAGACTGCACTTCTAGCAATCAGGGCAAGTAAAGAGGACTTTGGGGCATGTAATTCTGTCTGATGGCACTAAGTCTGTCTTTTGGCTTAGTTAAATCAACATAAAATGTGTTTGGCACAGTATTTGTTGTGATTTCTCTCCTCTTCCTTGCTGTTTAGACTCAGTGCCTCTATGCATCTGACTGTATTTAAAGAGCCAATGGGTGATTTTTCCACATTTTTTCAGCTCTCAAAGTTAGATCACTGAAGCTATTTTCCTTGGATGGGTTTCATGCATATGGACTGTTGACTGCTTTCTTGATCTGGTCTCCTGCCAGTGTGAATATTTTTTGTCAAGGGATCTCCCTTCTGTTGTGGTGCAGGCATTGCAGGTGGGTGCTAGGAGGTGTCTAGTTGTCTTTTGTGAAGCAACCAGAGGTGTCAAAAAAGAGAAATTCAGGCTACTCTTGAAAACAGCCTGCACTGCCAGGAGCAAATGTGAGACAAATACAAGGTCAATTGTCTGTTTTCTTGTGAAAGGTGTTAATAAAAATATAGAAATTCAGTCAGTGAGGAATTGAGAGAGCCCCTGGTGTCAGCAAACAGAGGAGGTTTATGCAATGTGGCTCAATCACTCTTGACTTCTCATGTTAGAGATAGAGAGCTTACAGTTTTGCAAGAGTCCTAGGAGATTATGCGGTTCTCAACAAATTTAAACATCCAGTAAATTAGCCCTAACTACTGCTTTCTGAGACTTCTTCCTTCTCCTCCCTCTTGTCTCCATCTGACAAAACCAACATGGTCAAATTTATGATTTGTAGTTAGAGGCCCTATTTTAAATTTAGAGCCATAGGAAGCCATTTAAACCTTTAGCACAAGAGAAACTGGCTGACAGAGTCATCATGGGCTTATACGGCAGTGCCAGAGCTAGCACACAAAGTATCTAGCATTTCAAACAGCTCATTCACAAAAATCTGTGTACTGTTTTCTGGATTCAAATCCTATTTGCCTTTGGGGAGTTGTCACATTGAGGCCAATTGGATTACTCATTTGCTTGAGGCAAGCAGGATTTAACCCTCCAAGAAACAAAATGGATTTGCTAAATGAAAGGGATTAGTTTTTTCTATGTAATACTGTGATAACAAAACAAAAAACAACAAAAAGGAAACAAAAAGCATCTCTCCTCATTCTCTTTTTTTGGTGCAATATGAAGCAAGAAGTAGAACAGGACTCTTCTGTGCCCTATGCATCTTAATTTTAGTTGCCAGCTTGTTCACCTTGCCATCTTTAAATCAGCATGCAAGTGCCAGTGGGTGCTTTTCAGTATGTAGGTCATAACAGGCTAAATTGTTTTTGGAGGGTGGAGGTCCTCTCTTGCTTTGATGTTTGAGACAGGGTATATGTTGCGGTGTGCTCTGGCCAGTTTCGGTTTACCACATGGCCAGGCTCTGCTATCTATACTATTTGGTCTCAGGCCCAGAGTAATCTGAAGTGGATTTAAAGTTGGACGTAGCTTCTGATTTGTCAGTGCTAGAGGCTGGTAAGCCAGCTGCAGGTGTTTGCCATTCTTGGGATGTGCGGATACTGGAAAATAGGCTGCCTATGATGACGACTTACAAGATAACAGATCAAGTCTTTGACCCTTTCTTGAAAGTGAAATTAAGTTTACATTCAAAGTATTATTCTGAGTGAGCACTACATTTGGATTCATTCAGCACAGAAGGAAAAAGTAATGAGGCAACAGGTCCTTTTGTACTGGAAGAAATTTCATCCCCTGAATCAGCACACGAGAGGGGAATGGTGCTGTTCTATAAAATGAACAGTCTGTGCATGGCTGGAGTTAAAGAAAGTGCAGCCACACTGCACTACAACTCTCACCTTTCATCATCCTTCCTGGACACACAAGACTGAGGTCACTGAGCATTCCTAGATTTCCATAGTCTTCCTGTAAGATGCATATGCTTCCAGATGCATGCTGTATCATGGTCAGTGTATACTGGACACCCATTCATGAGCTCTGCTGCAGTGCCAGTAGCCCCAGGTTTGGTAAGCTGGGCTCTGAAAGGCAGTAGGAGGCAGATGCAGTCCTTCCCCTCTCTGCTTTTACAGAAGCAGGGAGTGGCAGCTTCTCTATGGTAAGCCTTGTTGGCAGGGTGATAACATCCAGGCTGAAAGCAACCACCAGACTCAAAGGTCTGCCTGGTAGTCTCTGAATTTATACCCTTAAGTGGCTTCATGATTCCTTTTTTTTGCTAGACCTGTATTCTATCATGAAGTTATTTCTCTTAGCACTTGCAGTCTTTTCTGAAATCTTGAAACCCTGAGCGTAAAACTGGAGCAGCATCTGTATCACATGTAATGAAAATTCTCAGTGGGGTAGGAATCAGTCCTTACAGCAATGTGAAATTTATGCTTCTTCTCAGGACAAGGGGCAATATTCAAATGAGTGAGATGAGAGCCTGGCAGAATTATAAGGACCTCTGTTTGGAAGATCCCACATAGATATAAGGTCCTTATCCTCTATCAATTTATGTAACAGCAGTTAGGCAGAGAGAGGAACAGTCTGCAGCCTTCCAGTACGAATGTTTCTGAATCTGATCAGTATGAATCTATTAGTGATTGCAATGCTATCTTTGAATTAGTTTTTATTCCTCCCCTAATTCAGGGAGACCCAACTGAGGAGTGGCTTCACAGTGCACAGTCACTTCAATCAATGCTAAAAAGTTCTGAGTATTATGTCAGTTCATACCAAGGCCAAGATGCAACACAGGAGGAGGCAGCATATATGGGGAAGAGATTTACATGTACATTAGTTCTCTACATAAATCTGTCTCCCTCCTGACAAACAGCTGTGAGCTCCACAGACTCAGGGTAGTTGTAAGACACAGAGGGTGGAAGATTTATTATTTCTTTTAAAACTTTAGCAATGATGCTATTCATCTGCCAAATGACAGATCTCTTGGTGGCAAGGATTTCATGTTCAACAAGACTGCTATTTAAAGTAGCCTGAAAAGTTTGCAATTTGCTATGCAAATAAGAGAAGGAGAGAAAAGTTTGCTCAGTAGCAGCTGTAACCCATGAAAAGCAAAACAAAATCCACTCTGGCAAGGGACTGCCCCTCTGAGTCCAGCTACTACAGTCTGCACAGCAGATTAAGAACCTCTGTTTTCCCCTCCAGAAGGCTTCTGTTTTACTCATACTGGTACAAAGAAGGAGTAGAAGGCATTAACTGAGAAGCAAGTGAGGTCAAAGATGGGTGTTTTCAATCAGCTGAATTATCAACTTGTGCTGCAAGCTAAATTCAGGCTGGTGTAATAGATCCCTCAAACTACCTCACTTTTCATATTGCTGCTCAGGCATCCAGCTGCTGTTGCTGAGGAACAGACAATGCAGGATTGCTTATACCTCTGCTGTGCTAATTATTTTTCCCCAGCTGCTGCAGAAAACATCTGCCCTGTGATGATAATCCTGGTTGTCACATCATCAGACAAGGTATCAGGAAAAGGCAGCTCTCTTCTCATCTCCAAACACTTCAGAAAGATATAAAGAAATTCAGTCAGGAGAAAACCTCCCATCTTATAATGATGAGTGTTACAAGGTTGGCTTATGGATTTTCCACCATTAGTGAGAGGAGAAGGAAAAGCTTGTCCTTGCTTCAGAGGAACAAGGAAAGCACTGTGTGTGAGGGGATGCAGCAGCTGGTGGGAAGCAAGAACAGAGGCTCCATAAAAACGGAGAGATGCTCTGCTCTGCTCTGCTGGATGTTGCAGCCAGTCCTCAGACTGTTACATGAGGAGAGAGCTTTGCCCACCCACAGCCAGCATTGAGGGTAGTCCCGGGCCAGGCTTTTGCCCAGCTGAGCACTGACCCTTAGGCATTTACCCCTGTGAGGTTTCCCTTCTCTGCACTGTTGCCCTGAGGCACAGAGGCACCAGCCACTGTACAGGCAAAGCCTTCTTCAAGATTGGCTTCATTGTTATTCTACACCAGATGTGGGTGATGGTGCCTGGGGACCACATTAAAATTGGTTACTTTCCTTCTAATCTATCAAAGACTTTGCCAAGGTATCTTCAAATGCAGCAGAAATGCCTGTTATTCTTGGTCTTTCCTGGTGTCCTTAGCTCCTATAAATTACAGAAAGGTGAGCAACACAGAATGTGCATTATCTTCTAAAGGAGGCTTTTTATTATTACAGTGCCAAGCTAGGAGAGAGCATGAAAAGAGCAAAGCAGGCAGTGAGTATTATTTGAGTTGTTTTGCTCTTCAAGGCTTGAAGAGGGCTGCTCTGAGCCATTGTCAAATAACCCTTGCTTTCAGTGTGGCTGGGTGGCTATTCCCCAGTATGGGGCTGCTGGGCTCAATCCAGCCCTAAGCCTTCAACAACAGGGCTGCTGCAAAGAGTGACATAGCTCTTTTCTATACAGGAATATCAAGACAGGAGTTGTATTAGAAAAATAGGTCAGAGTATTTCTATTTAAAGTACTTGTCAAGAAATATAGAGGTGCAACTTAGTTTTGCTAGTTTGCATTTCAACATTTGTGAGGAGTGTGATTGTGCCAGAGCTGAATTGGCAGCCTCAAGTCCAGGCCGCTCTCGATGGGATGACGCTGCCCAGGCCCACCCTGTGATACTGCCTGCAGCCCAGCCACTTGCAAGCTCCTGTGCTGGGAGCTCCTGCTTCCTGGGGAGTAACAGGACACATAGGAAAATGTTCGCAATAGGTAAAAAAATGCTCTTACAGTCTTGGCTTTGCTGGGGCTAAATATCTGCCAGGCTGATCTGGAATAAAATAAAGCACAGTATCGGATCAAATTCACTAATAGCACAATCCTATTAACTGTGCATTTTCTCACCATACAAAGGCTAATCATGGGGTCCGCAGTAACAGTGGTCTCATTCTGCAGAGCAGATCTTATTTTACATTCTTGGGGCCAGACATTCAGTTGATGTAAGTAACTATATCTCCAAGCTGTAGCCACCCTGAATTACGCCAGCTACAATGTTGACCCTCTGTTAATTGCACACATTGCAATTCTCTGGAATTTCTCTTGCCACAGACTGCAGTAAAAAAGCATTTTCTGGTGGTGAAAGGTCAGTAAACATATCTGAGATGAAACAATCTCTTTGTGATTATGGTTATGCTTTAAGAATTATTTTGTCCTTCCACAAACATAACATACATGGTCTGTCTAGAAGTTTTGAGCAAAAATGCTTGTGTACAATGACTACAAATAAAACAACAAATAATTTCTACTTATGAACACAATTGCTGTTCCTGAGTTTAAACCTGTCTGCATGTGATTAGTTGCACCTCTGTCCGGAGCACAGCCAAGGTATTTTACACCTTGTTCTCGCTGTTGTATTATACTGTACCTTGTAGATCTTTGATTGTTAATGGAACTGGGTTTTGCTTGTACATGGATCCTGCAGTGGTAAAAGTTTTAGCTTCTCTTGGTGATTTACCAGAAGATTTCTTTCCTGAAATAAAAACATTAATCTGTCATGCAGAGGTGGTCTTGACTCCTTATGCTGATGATGTACAAAAGAATGTGCAAGTCTTATGGCAGGAACAATACCTGGATCTTGTGAAAGGATTTTTAGCTACTACTAATGCTACCACCTGGCTGATTTGTCCTGCAGCCACTGTGGGTCACCCTGCAGACTGTTTGCCGTGAAGAGCTATGCAGCAGCCTGTGGCAGTGACAGTCAGTCCAGGAGGAGACTGGCAGTACACTTGAGCTGTTCTGAGCCTTTAGGATACTCTGTGCCTTTGGTGTCTCCTCTTTACCTGCCAGGAAGGTCCCTTCCACTTACGCCCTGTTGTCCCAGAGATACATGTGGGAGAGGCTCATACACAGACCCTGTGTATGCCAGATACTATCCCATCTAAACCTTCATCTGCCCAGTCAAGTAAACACTATGATGCTATTAATATCCTGTGTTCCTTCCACCCTTCATGCCCACCCTGTTTAAGCACCAGTGCCTTTTTACACAGCTCAGAGTTTGTTCCAGACCTATGGAAGCCATGCATGCAAGAGCCTGTCAAGCAGGGTGCTATGTGATGATCTCAGGCTTTGGAGCAGGGGCTGTCATTTTACTTCACTAGAGGCTGTTTCCCTTACTCTGACCTTACCAGTGAGCACGTTCAGTAACCACCAAAAACCTCCTGCATCACCTCCAAGGGGGTGGCATCAGCTGATCCCCTGTAAGGCACATGCACGCGCACGCACACACACACACACACACATTCATTAGTCTTCATTTAGAAAAGAGAGCTAAAATCAGCAGCAGACTTTACTGCTTAGTATTTTCTCCCTGGATTTCTAACTTGAAGGTATGTAAGGAAAATGACTTTATAAAGGAGAGGAAAAATAATTAGATCACTTCAGTTTCTGCATCTAAATTGATGCAGACACTATAAACAAGTATTAGTCTAAGAGCTCCATAGGCATCTGCAATTTCAGAGACACTTCAGATGTTACAAATCACAGAATCTAGTCTAGATTTTCATCAGAAGTTTTAGCATTGATTTCTTACTAACCCCCAATCAAGTCACATAACATAATAAATTTAATATTCTCTTTCCCTCTTTTGGATTTGAGCCCTTCCATCATGCTGCAAGGAGGTATGATTTATTTGTCCTTGTAAGAACCCATAATTAAAGTACACACTGATTACACAATGTCTGACATAGCTACAGACTCTATGCACTGCAAGTGGGTTTTGAATCTAGGGAATGTGACACAGCTGAGACTGCATATGGTGTGGTGTTATAAGGGAGGAATTTATGGAGATACTTGGAAGCAGAAATCAGATTAAAGGAGAGAATTATCATTTTTTGCTTGCCTAAATATGAACATAAATAAGGCTGTACATAGATTTTCTGCATTAGTCAAGGAAAAGGATTATGAACACTTCCTCTAAGCGATTGCATTATTAAATGTTCATTTGACATGTGAGAAGCTTTATTCTGTGGTTTAAAAAACAATGACATAGTTATTAGGCCAAATGGACCTGTATTACCTGAAATGTTAGAGCACAATTGAATATGGATCATTCATTGACATATGAATCGTTCTGAATTCCTTCTTTAAATAAAGTTTCAAAAATTACCAAAGAATGTAATCAATTTAATAGCAGGAATAACCCATCAATAAAGCAGACATAGTATTCATGTTTGCAGGCACTGCAAACACTTTCAAATATGGAAACATATTTCAGCCTCAGACTTCCATGAATTCCTTGCATAGATAGGATGGGGAGAAAATGACTGTAAAATGTCAGCCATCTTGATGGCTTTTTTTATTAGGTGATGAAGCAACTTGAATCTGGTTTTCATTCAGATCTGGATTTACCTCTGTCATAAGAAATGATGGAAAGCCTTTGCTGTGAGTTATCAAAAATGTAGAGGCTGAATTCAGCCCTCTCCTTGTCCAACACTTGCTGAGCCTTTGTTAGGCAGCATTGTTCACATCTACTTACAGGACGCACACTGAGGAGCACGTGATCCAGCTGTTGCTATGGTATCTAGTGGGATTTTAAGAGAATAACAGAAGAAACAGAGGCAAGAAAAGAACACCTCCAACTGATACCTGAGTTAAAGGGACATTGCCAAAAATTATGAGTTGAACATACTTAACCTTTATTTGTTAGGTTTGGTTTTTTTTTCTGAAGGTGTTGAGTATTTAGCACTCCAGTGAGAATTTAAGAGCACCTGGAGCCTCTCAGGGCAAAGGATATGAATACCAGTAATAGTCATGTGATTTCTTTTTAAATGTTCCTTTCTTTAGCAGAATGACATCTGCTTTGAATTGAGCTCTTAAAACATTGACTAAGTCCAGCTTATCATCAGTGCAAGAGCACAGATACCCAGTTCCTTACAGAAATCAATGTGTAGATGAGGGTACAACAGCTAGCACCTTGAACCAACCTTTCCCTGCCTCCTGCTCATTCCTGCCAGATTACAGACAATATAAACACATCCCAACATTGTTCCCAGATACTTTCCAAAGCAATATCTCTTACACTGATATCCTGTTGCTGCATTACACATACAGCCTATCAGAAAAACTGACACACAGAAAAAGGTACTGGTTTTTCATCTTCTTCTTCTTCAGACAGAGGTTTTCCAAGAGCTGTCCAATGAGAAGTGAAATTCCAAGGGGTGTTTGGCTGAATTCCACACTCAGCCTTTTGTGAGACAGCCAATAATTTGGAGCCTGCAAAGCCTCAGGAGAGTGGGCCTTCCCCTCATTCCTGCTGGTACTTCCCTTCAGCGGGTTGGTCAGAAATACTGGGATTACTGTACTAGCTTTCTTGCATGCCTGTGGCCAGCCAGGCTCAACCTGTGATAATCAGTTTTGTAAAAACAAGGTATTGCACATGGAGTATCCTAAGATCCAGGGCCTGGAAGACATCCATGGATAAGAAGATACCTATTTGAGATGACATTATATTTGGTCATAAAGTGGTTGTGAAGCAGCTGTCCTTGTTCCTGGGGAAGAATTTTCTTTCTGACATCCCATCCTTGAAGTCTCAGAGCTATTTTCTATGCCTGGGCATTAACTTACAGTCACCCAACATGCTCCAAGGTGGAGGGACTCTGAGGCAAAAACCCAAGAGAGATCAGAGAAAGAAGCACTCAGGAAGCTCAGTCTGCCATGGTGCTCTACCCACCTGCTTGAGGAGGCTCTAAATCTCCTCACGGAGTGTCTGTCCTTTCCCCCTGCCACGATGTGGCAGTGGGTGACTGTAGGTGTGTCCAGAAGAGCCTACAGGACTTGCCTCTATGTAATGCCCTGACCAGTTCTTGTGAGCCAGTGTATTGAGGGGTGCCAGTGCCCTCCCAGCAGGGAAGAGCAGAAGTTTGGGGTTTCACCTAGTTGTGCATGAAGGTTCAAGTGAGGCTGATTTTTTCCTGATGCTTCCTCCATTTCTAGCATTAGCCTAATGATGATAAGCTCTGAGAACCATCACCACGCTCCCCATGTACCCGCAAAACTACTGCATGTTCCTTGCAAAGACAGAGGACCAGACATAATAGAATAATACACGCTGTCTTGAATGAAAACGATCAAATAATCGGCTTTCCTAACTTGAACACAGATAGTTTGCTCTGCCAAAGCTAGGAGGGAGCTTAAAATCTAATTTCTGCTCCCTGGTTCCTTTTGATTATTATAGACTTCATGAATTAATCAGGAGAATACTTGGTGTAGTAGGTGGAGGTATGAGAGGCTGTTTATGTTTAGCAGGAACACAAAATGCTTTGTAGAACTAATCTATAAAACAAAGACTTGGAAGAATTGTATGCAGTTTAATAGTGCACTTATACAACTTCATGATAAAATATGCATAATCCAATATTATATGGCTTTTCTTCCCCCTGATAGAATAGGAATAATTGAAGGGTTTTTGGTTTTTTTTACAACCACAAACCTCTTGTCATGACCCAGTCAAATATTACCATCTTAGAATGTTTTAACCCTGCAAACCAAACCAGGAGACACTGCACTCTGCAGAGTAGTCTTGCTATGCACACACGACAGAGCAGCCGGGCTGGGCCAAGGGCTGGGCTAGGATGTGACTCTCACATGCTTCCAACATATTTCTTAGAACTGGCCTTTGAAAGTCCATATGCTAATTCCACAGCGAAGGAAGGCTGTAACTTTTAGTAATACCGAAAGAGGCACTTCATGGAAACACTCCTCAGTTCAGGAGTGCCAACAAGCTATCTAGTCAAAATGCTGATAAAAAAGCAACATAAAAGAAGTCTGGGAACTTCTGCTAAGGGGCTGTTCAGGGCCCTGCTGAGCAGAGTGAGTGGCAGGCAGGAAGCTGCAGTTGGTGAGGCTGCTGCCTACACCATGTCTGTCCCTTGCTCTGCCCCTAACCACTCAACCTCTCCCACTGAGCCTGGCACTAAGTCCTTCTTTGCAAGCTTCTTCCTGTGGATTATAAATCAATAATAGTTATGCTTGTAACTTTCCTTGTTTTGATTAATTTTGGTCCTCTAGGACAAAATCACGCCCTTTCTTCAGAAAAGGAGATCTTTGCGAGGGACACCACTGGATGTGGGAATTTTTGCCTAATATCCACCTATCTTTGTTTTTTATACAGAAGCTACTCAGTCCCACTGTCTCTGGCATCACAAAGGACTATTTCCAGTCTGTTTTTTCCCCTTTTTCTATGTATTTTTGCATCTTTGCCTTGGCTTTCTCAACTTTCAACAAGCAGAAGTGCTTTTCCATAAAAAAACCCCAACTATTTAAGCCACAAGAACATCCCCTGCCTTCTACTTCTGTACATCCTATGGACTTCTCCTTATCTTCCCACATCCTCTCCACCTTTGATTTGCTTTTCTGTGCTTCTACTGCTTAGCCTGTGTACTAGTGTGATCTCACCTCTGCCACAGTTCTTAGTCATTTCCTCCTGCCCCTTGAAATCCCATTTCCCTTCATTCCCTAGCTGCCAGCTCTCTATTTCCCTGCATATGCAGTAGACTCCTATTGCTATTTCCACATATATGGGGGAGTTTACGAATATATATATGTGTATATATTCAATCAGCTCTTGAGTGGCTGTTCAGCTGCAGAGATCTCAGTACCTCTATATTCCAATGGGCATTTAGGATAGAAACCCATTGACATGAGAGAATATGAAGGTGCAGATTGGCATGAGCGAACTAGTCACAGGTGATATTGTGCATGCCCTGTATGTCTCCGAATATATTCTTGTCTACTTTAAATTCCAACTCATTTGGAGACCAAGGATATTACTCTCAAGAAACAATTTGCTTGGAAAATATAATTTATATTCTTGGTGGTTTAGTGAACATTGCTCAGTTATCTTAAATGATTTCCTTAGTTACATTTTTATTAAGATGCTTAGTGACTTAAATATGAGGTAGGCTCCCAGGAATTAATGATTAACACACCACCAGCGTTTCTCTGGAGATTTCAGAATATGAAAGGGCAAATTGCTGGTGTACAGAAGGCAAACTCCTGTTGTGGCAATGTGTTCACAGCTGCTATGAAGGGAGGCAAAGCCTTGCAAAGTGAGGTCAATAAACCAGACAGTAAATCAAGTTTGCGAAAGTCATGACCAGCGGGACTACATTAAAATGTTATCTGGGAAATATATGCCAGCCATAGATGAAATAACCTTTGTCTCAGGAAGGCAGGTGGGAGCAGATCAACTCAATCTGATGAGAAGCAAGGAAGAAACACTGAATATTGATACTTTGGGAACTGTCTATGGACTAAGTGACAGTGAGAATCTGAGGTAAAATAATGTGTAGTGGCAAAACATACAAGGTTGTGCTTAGAATTCAAATATGACAAATGGAAATGAAGCTTTGAAAAGAGAAGTTCTGGAGATTCCCACTCTCTTTTTTGTGCCTGTGTTTTACACTTTGTAGAGCTCATAATGTGTTTTGTTTGCCAAATGTACCTATCTGTTGCCCAGTGAAGAAGCAATTTTTTTTGTCAATATAGAGGGCAAATGCTACTAAGAAATTATTCTGAGCACAATGGCAGGGAAGCCAACTTTGTTGGATTTTTGTATGAATTTTACATATGGTTTTCAGAATTAGCTCTATTGAACATATAGTTTTGTTAAGAACCTAAATTTCAGTTAGTACAATTTACATTAACTAATAGTTAAATAGACAAATTGTAAAGTTAGTAAGTCCAATTATTTTCTTTATAAATACTCTCAATAGGCCTGAAATCTGGTAACTGACTGCAGTGATTTACTTGAAAAGTAAGTGGGCAGCTGGCTGGTGTATAAGAAGCAAATGTGCCTTCCCAGTAACTGCTAACCTCCGTGGAAAGCTGTAACTGTTCCTACTTCACAGGGAGATACTCTGAATACAAAGAAGAAAGTGTTAAATGGCTTGGTTCCAAGCACACATGGCAGTGGCTTTATGACCTAACTATACTTTAAGTGAGGCAGTGTTTTTAAGGAGCAGTAAATACTTTTATTAGACCAATATAATTGGAAAATCAGACAAGTTTTCTTGAAATCCAGAATAAAAGCGGCTTCCCTCAACACTAAACACAGGTTGAGAACAATTGCTGTAATTTTAGTTTCTAATTCCCTGTAAGATTATTTCTTTGAAGTTCCCTTAAGATTCACAACTTCCAAACAGAGAACTAATTTAAGCTTTAAATATGAGCACTTGCCTGATTTTTCTGCACGCAATAGGTTTGCTTCCTGGCAGCTGTTTTAATCTGCAGGCATTAATTGCACATGTGATATGCTGTTTTATAAAGAACACCTACTGTACAGCATTTAAGGTATAAAATATACTCAACTGACAAAGCCGTGCTGTGGTTCCAACCCCAAAGAACTCAAGAACCTTTAAAACTTACAGCCTATGGCTATGAGTAAACTGCTTGCTGGGCCTGAGTTTGGGCTTTATCCCCACACTGCATGCTATGGGAAGCTACAGGCACCAGGAAACAAGACCAAACTGGAAGAAGCACAAATTAGAAAAGAAAAAGGAGGGATGTACCAGTGAGCTCTCTAACCTGTTTCTTCCCCAGGGGGGGCTTGAAACGCACTACCGTGGAGAGTTCACTACTCTGTAAATACCAAAATTTCAAAGATATTACGTGTTGCCCTCGGTTACTGGAAACTCCTTCTAAAGCAAAGAAGTCATCCATCCTAAAAGCATTAACACTGGCAGATCCAATCCAAGTTCTTTGATCAAATAGTGACATCCCAAAATATTACTCTGAGTGGTGCCAGTTCTATCCTGTCCTTCAAGGGAATAGCGAAATACCATTACTGGAATCACATATTTGGTTCTTAGGCTGCACTAAGTCCTTAGAAAAGGCACTCAAACTTCATATCTCTTAAAGTAGTGGATGATAAAAAGAGAAACATGAAGGACGGGAAAAAGAAAAGAGCTCTACCAAATGAGGAAAGACATATTAGACTTTGTTTCTCCTACAAACGCTGTCTGCCAGGTTGGTATAAATGCTGGTGTTCAAACACAGATTTGCTCAGTTAGAGTTCGGGCTGTAGGACAGCACTTAGCTAACAGATGTTTCTGAATGTAAAAGGACACTATTGTCTGTAGGACTTGCATGCTTCAATGGTATCTAGCCATTAAAATCAGATTATAGAATCAGGGAGAACCAAACCTCATGTAGTAACATCTGTTGGATCCAGAAGTGAGGCAAGAGCCATTTATAATCATCTTGCTTGTCCTAAGTGCTGTATCATATTACACCAAGATTTTCTGTAGATGCTTCAAGCACGATAAGGAAACAATGAAAACAAAAGAAAAATGTGTTCAGCAACGTCTGCTCTTTCAGAGTCAGTATTATATACACGTGCTCACTTGTCTTCCTTGTCTCTCTGGAGTCAAAGACTAAAGCAGATTCAGCCAGAAGGTGGCCTAATTAGATTGCTTTTATATTTAAGGTGGCACCACCTGGAGTATTTAAAACTCTAAATTATAGTAGTTCTCTCATGACAGAGCACTACAGTTCTTGATAAATAGGAGGAGACAGAGAGACAGAGATGAGTGGCTTTAGAAATCAAGATAGAAGGAATCAGAACATGGGAGACTTCTGGGGCTCCATTGTAGCGGATTTTATGAAACAACATTATGTATTAGGAATAAGAGGGTGGCTTAGACAACAGAAAACATCTGCATGAATAGTGTTTCTGCTTTATGTATTCAGCACAAAGTTTTAAGCTCTAAATGTGCCTTCATTTTCATAACAGAGGGGGAAAAGAAGGGAAAGGTTTCCCAGATAGATGGTATTTTTAATACACACAACACTGCTGTTCTGGAGATCTTATCAAAATGCCTGGGCCACATTTAATTTCTGGCTCTTCATTTTCCTGAGAAGGTATGATACATGAGCAGGTCAGCAACAGAGTCTTTGCCCATTATTGCTGCTCTTCAGAGGTATGAGAGTGCGAAGACACTACACAGAAGATCCCTCAGCAGGGACTGGGGATACAGTGTAGCCAACTTGAAGCACTTTTGCGTGGTCTGATTTGTAAAAACACTGGCATTTAACATCACATGAAAATAAAGCCTTATTTTGACGCATCTCCAGGTGCACCCACAAGTTAAGCCACTATTCAAATACATGCTTGTTAAGAGCTTTATTCACAAAGAACTCATGCAAACTGCAACTGTCAGAAGTCTGACATCTGGCAGGTGTGCAGGTTAGCCTGCATATGTGAACCAGACATAAACTAGAAAATTGAGGCAGATACAAAACAGCATCAGGAAGAAAAAGAAAGGTACAAATGTAGGAATGTGTCTGGGAATAGAGTGGAAAAAATCCTAGCCAAATTACTTTAAGTGGTATTTTAGTATTAGAATCCCAACAGAGCTCTAGACCACAGAACTGACAGCACATACACAGGATGTTATTTGCATATCTGAATTTCCAAATGATGGAGATATGGGATCTTTTTTGAGATTCACAAGAATTGTGTGACCCAGGCACACCTTCCATGATCCATCATCTCAGGCAGGAACAGACTCCTGGTTTTTTTGCAGTGTGAGAGCAGTTGAGCTGGATGCCTACGAAAAAATATTATATAATGCTTGGGAAGCACTTTCAACAGGAAGTTAACTTTCTTTCACAGAACACTAATGGTCATGGACATGACACTGAAGGCCAGACTCTGAAGCTTGTCTGTATCAGGACACAATGGAGAGAAAAGAGCAGGGACAGAAGTGGGTTTTGAGAAAAAATTAGGCGTTTTTAACATGACCAGGTTTTCTATACAGAAAATGATGTGGTCATTTTGAAAATTTCTTTCAAAGGAAATGATGTGACTTAGCCCTTCGGGTATTCTGGGTTTTATTCCATTTCCCTTTGTGTCTTCACTGCAAAATATTACATAGTTTGAAATAAATAATAGTCAGATCCACTGTGTTCGCCAAAGGTATTACAAAGCATAGAAGGGTTGTCATGGAGACAGAAATTCTTAAGTGAAGCAACAGAATCCCTAAAATATTTAAGCAACACTTACCCCATAGTACAAACATGAAGTAGAATATTTGCGACAAGAAGCTAGTTTGGAATTTCTCATGGTGGAATTGAAAAATGAAATAAACCTAAACCCATCTTGGAAAATAAAACCAAGTTGCTGCTAGATATGTTTAAATGAGAAAAAGATGTATACAGCCACCTAAGTGTCTATACAAGGACATGTAACTCATCACAGAAAAATAAAAAAGCATAGCTGCATCTCTGACTTTCTCCTGCTTCCTGGCTGAAGTGCTGCAATGTGTCTCTTCTGATGAGGAAAACAATTTTCTCTAGTGGTTCAAACCAGTAAGAATTAACTGCATTTTCATTTTGTCTGCCATTTCTTTTTGAGTGGCTGTTTAACCTACTGAGTTGATGGAGTGAGTTGGTGGTGTACGAAGGCATAGGCACCTTCTGAGAGGTCACTAAAAAGGTTGCTCAGACTTACAGAAATCCAATCCCTCCCTAGTGTTGCCTTAAGACCAAACCTTCCCAGACCTGAAATAATGCAAGGGGCAGCTGCCCTTTCAACAGATTGCCTTTTTCATTACACTTAATTAAGCTAGTTTTGACCTGGTAATTACATCTACAAGCCAAAGGGATGTGTTACTGCGACAAGTAATGGATAGCCAAACTCAAAAGGTATACACCAAACCATCTGTGTCCAGCATTGCTGAGAGGTATTAGGAAATCAATTTTTATCAGTTTCCAGTCTTTCCCATTACTCCGAGCCCTTACTGTTCCTTTCTGACAGGTTTCTTTGTCTCTTCTCTTTGTATCATCTGGTCATTTCTCCTCACTTTGCACTAAGCAACAAGGGGAGAATAACAAGGAGTCAAAGGAAAGGAGGAAAATATTGGCTGAAAAGATGAAAGAAGAAATAGAAATCTGAACAGATGTCTCAAGAAAAACTCCCATGGCCCTTCACTGGGATATCTGCCCAAGTAAGGGAGCATGGGGAGGGCAGGAAACAGCCGAGAGAGATCTTTAAAATATTGCAGAGCTAGTAGTTAATTCAGATCAAGTGTTCCTGGGGACAGTTTGTAGTAATGAGAAGAATGTACTGGAGGTGTAGGAGGGGCACATAGTTTTTGCAGTATCACTGCTTTCCCAGGCTCTCCCAAGTCTGTCACTTTGAGAGCAGTATGTTTTAATCCTCAGGAGAACACGGAGTGGAAAATGAAAATGTTTGGTGTGAGACAATTTATGGCAGGCCAAATACCATAAATTTATCCATTTAGACTTTTAATAAATTTCCCACTGATCAATGCAACCTCCTAAAGTTACTAGTAAAGGAGCCCTGTGTTCCCTGAAAACACTGAACGGTTAGAGGGCTGCAGCTCTGACAGTTTATTTCCACAGCATGCATAGTGCTACTCCCTCAACACCTCCTGTTCCTAATTGACAGAGAAAAGGAGAAATGGGCAGTAAGCAAAGGTTCTTCATCTGATAACTGGCCTACCCACACATAAAACAATTGATAGATGTTACTTGGCATCCAATGCTTGGGAATACGGGACCCTGAACTTGTCACACCCTGGCACCCCCAGAGTACAAGTGTGTCCTCTCTGAAGGAATCAGAACAGCTTCCTCTGCCTCCTGCTTCCTCTCCCTTTTGCAGCAAGCTACAACTTCCTCTCCTTGTTTTCATGGCTCTCAATGTTTCAAACCTTGCCCCTCTGTTTTACTTTTCTTATTTCTGATGAGGGCTCCTTCAGGTCTTCCAAATATCAAGTCTTTTATAACACCAGCATTTATACCTACTGGTAGCAACTTGCTCTTCCTTTCTTCTTCACGTGCCAGATTTTATGCCAAACTCTTTTTTTATGCTTATTCTGCTTGACAGTCTCTCTTTGACAAAGCATTTACAGTAATGGTGCTCCCCCAAAATGCACTGAGTGTCTCAGTAATCATTCTGTTATTTACAGAAGGATCTCACAAATTTGAAAATGAATGGTTATCTCACACAGCTCAGTGAAGTGACTGTCTCTCTGAGGCACTGACTGCTGTGTATGTGCAGATTAAGTGCAAGGATCCCCTTCCTGAGGAATGCACAATGGGGCTTTCAGGAGAACAAGTGAGCAACTATAGAGTGACTTCATCAGTGCATCACTGTTGTGTGTCCTCTGGGCTACTCAAGGAGGCCAGAGCACACGGTGTTCTGGGTGTAAAGGCCTTCCTCTCCCACACACTCCTGATGCTATTTTTGCATCATGAGGACCAGCAGGATCACCTTGATCACCAGCATCCTTTACTCCATAAGGTCAGCCTGAGCAGTGGCTGTGAGGGTGACATACCTCTGCCTCTGGGACATCCAGCACGCTCGGAATCAGGGCCTGGATTTCATAACTCACATGAGTATCTGCAGTGCCTGCCCAGACTTAAAACTGATGGAGCCTTTGGGCAGGGCCACACTTGGACTGAGCTGGCCCTAACACTAATTAAACGGTTATGCCAATAATAAAAGCTGCTGATTAGTTTATCAGGCCTAAACAACATATCCAGCTCCCACCAAGCACCCTCTTCTCTTCTACATGCAAACACTGTAGATTTTGTATTATACTGTTTCAGTAATGAATCATTCAATAATCAGCCATTCACTGGAACATTCATGTCCAAGAGCATTGCAGTATCTCATTTCTGCATGTTCAGAAACCCTCAAGAGATGGTTAAAAAGCCCCAAGTTCACAAAAATGTCCGGGAATCCCTTTGTTTTAAATGAAACTAAAGACCAATCATTTCCCTGAAATCCTCAGCTTGTTCTGAATGTCTGTTTAAATCAGATATGCTCTATTCTTTCTGCAGAGCTGTTTGCCTGCTCAGAGATAGAGAAGAGAAAGTTGCAATGTAAGTGCATGGACACCTCCACGTAAAACAAACCCCACATCCAGGTCTGTGATCAGCTGGGTGTCCCAGAGGATGACAAGGTATTTTAACAGTGCTGCAGCTTGTTGGAAGGGAAAGAAGGGAAGTGGAGAAGGCACAGAGAAAAAGGAGAACAGATTTTTCATTTTGAGGATGACATTTACAAATACCATTCCCTTTGGGTGAGGTTACATTTAAGCTAGATGCCTCAAACAATATTAAATCTGAGATGAGGTTCTATTTCTGAAGTGCTTTGCTTCTGAGGAACCTGAAACACTTTCAGAGAAACATGAATTAAGTCTCACAGCAGCAGCATGTATGAAGCAATGATTATTCCCCATTTAGTAGATTGGGAATAAAAATGGGTGTAAAAATGCAAAGGGGCCACGTGAGTGGTCAAAAGGTGTACAGGAAGCCTTGAAACAGGCACAGAAATAGAATCCTGATCTCTTGACTCCTAGACTTGTGTTTAACCACCAAGTCATTCTTCCCTTAAATATTCAAGAAGTTGAAATCTACACAGCATCAACAAGTCAAAGATCTGAGATTTGTTTGCCCTAGATTTTGTAAGTATATACCTAAAATAGTATATGCATAGACAGGAAGAGATAATTATCTCAGGTATTACATAGTAAGTGTAGCATAAACGGCAAATTTGGTTTTTTCCTTGGTGTGCTGCTGGAGTAGGACTCCGTGAGTTCATTCTTGTTCCTAGCTGGGAAAGGATTTCAGGAAATGGAGTTGGGAGAGGACAGCTAGTGCATGTTTGTTGACCTGGACCTTTCTAAGGTCAATCAATCAGATATTTGCAAAAAATTAAATAAATATATCTAAGTGTTTTGCTCTGATAAAGACGATGCTACAAGGAGGATGAAGGAGCAAAGATGAGCTTTTTTATCTGTAGTAAAAGCTTCTGCAGGGTTTAAAAAATATACTAAATTATAGCAAAAGAAATAACAAATAAGCCTGTAAAGATTGCTGCTTATTATCATGTTTGAATGGAGGTATGGCAGCAAAGGTCACCTACTTCTGAATTGTAGGTGAATCATTAATAGTATTATTAACAGTATTAAGCAGGAAAAGCTACTCTCAAGAAAGATTTCTGAAACAAAGTGTTGCTTGTGTTTTCATTTAATGCTTAAAACCTCTCTTCTGGGTTCAATTCACTGACTTAAAGAATCAGACAAAGAAGGCAATTTTAAAAGGTCTAACCTTTCATGACTAAGAAAAAAACATCTAGTTATGTTTTCCAGTGTTTGATCACTATGCAGGTTTGTGTGACACTGGCTATATACTTTTGGTCTGAAACAAGGCCCTTCACAGAGGCTGGTATGCGCTCTTTACTGAGATATCTCTGAATTCCAAGACAGCTATGTATCCAGTAATGTTAATTTGGTTAGAAGGCATTAGTCTCAAAAGCAAGGAGAGACAGAAAACATTTGCCTGCCCTAAGTGGTTAGTCTTGAGTGAGGACAAGTAACAGTAAATTAAGATGAAGAGGAAAAGGACAAACCTCATTTCAAAGGAAAGGAGACCTGAAGCCAGGCTGGCATGGGAGTTCCAGGCCAAGCACAGCATCTGGATGTTGGCCTTCGTGCCCACCCGGGAGCATTTCCTGACTTTGTCTATACAACAAGATAGGGATGAACAAACATGAAGAGAAGAGAATTGGCACAAGATCAAGCTACTAGAACAGCCACATCCATTACGTATCTCCCCAGAGCCGAATTGCCAACCTTCATTAAGCAGAGGTCATTATTTGTTATTATAACTGCGTTTATATTGCTTCATTTGGGTTTTCCAGTTGTACAGGAACAGAGTGTCTGCAGATTTGCTGTGGGATGGGTTAGATTCATTTTCAGATCAGAACTAAACTATGCTATGCAGACAGACATCTGAGGATTAATTTCTATTAAAGAGAAAATCCACACTCAGAGAATTCAGGTAGCAGCCAAAAAATAAAAATTCATTTATCACTGACTTCTGAAATTTTGTCATTTTGCAAAGCCCCATCCTGAGACTACACTATGTGATTTGAGGGCTGTACCCTAGTTGTGATTATTCTGTGGGATGCAGGTTAGAAAACAGTGCTTTTTTTCTGCTCAAAATCATTCATACCTTCAAGCTTGATGCTCATGAAGGTCTTGTGAGAAGGTGAACCTCTAAGCTAGGATCCCTTGCAGTCTAATGGCAACATGAATTACTGGATTTACTAATGAGATGTTCCAGGAAACTGATAGCAGTAATTTGTACAGAAAAGTAGCCTGCCCAGATAAAACAAACATGAATACATCTTTATACAGAACTCTTTGCAAACCTGAAACAAGGTTTATGTCATATATTATCTGTTTTTAATTAGGAAAAGAACAGTACAGGGCAGGTTTTCTAAACAGTTGTATTTGTCTCTGTCTTGCAGGTAAAATTCAGTGGCTTCAAAATGCACTATAATGAAACAAGCCTGAACTGACAATAAGGAAGAGACTAAAGACATACTACGAATGGTCTATGTTCACAGCATTAGAGGATATGCGAGGCTGTGCTGCGCTGTCAGCCGGAGGAGAGGCCGGGGGTCCAGCTGTGCCTCATACAAAGCGACCCTCTCGCTCAAAGGCAAGCCTCCCTCACCTGAGGGGGCAGTCTCCTGGCTGTAGATGTAGAAAGGCGCACGTGAAGGCAAAGAAGGAGAGAGGGAATCTTCGTGTGGGTTCCAGGGAGGATTTAACGATGTGAGGCTCCCAGTAACGAAGAGCCCTGAACAAGGCAGAGGGGAAGGGTCCAGAGGTTTTATTCGGGGAAAGGGAGCAGGAAAAAGGCGTTACAGCCAATGCAGAAAGGTAAAAAGGGATGATTTCACAGGGAAACAACCAATAGGAAGCACTTGAAGGAGGGACAACAGGGATAACCAATGGGGTGTCACAGAACATAGACGTTTGCAGAATTAATACATATTTAACTAAGGACATACATATTCATAACTTATGCATAAAACAGGGAGGGGAAAACAGTAACCAATCAACTTGAGAAATGCAAACAAAGGAAACAAAGGCTCCTGGGTTCTCACCATAACCCGAGGGAGTGCTGTCAGGCTGTGGTGTCAGACCACCAGGCTCTCCTTTTGTTTGGCTTTCTGAGGCCATGGTGGTCACAGCCATATGCACTGCAACAGATGTGTTCTTTGCTCTTGTATGTGTGACTCAACCCATTAAGATGTTAAAAAACCAAAGGGACTGTTTTGCTTCATGGGTCTGCACTTACACCAAGAGAATGATTATATTGTAGCAGAACACATCAGTATACGCAACTCAGAGGTAACATCAAGTGGTGAGAAAAGATCAAGCTTTATCTGATTCAAAACTGATAGAAAATAGTATCTTGAAAATCTCCTCTGCACTCTGAGAAGCATTCATTCCTTTGGTAAGGTTAGTGCTGTTGTTTGGTGCAGCACCAAAAAGACATGAAGAACAGAGATAATTTCCTGGGGGATTTTAATTTTTCACCTTAGTAGCACAATGCCATTCTTTTAAGAGGCATTTGATTAATTAACTTTGTAGATAAAAGCCAGTGAATATATTTATGCTTTGCAGATTTAACAATCATTTTTATCCCACTGGTCACCCAGAAAAATCTTCCTTGACATTCCCATTGGGCAATATTGTTTCCTTGTAGCTTCCAGAAGCTGCAGAATTGCTATAATACATCTGCTACCTACGATTATCTTGACATTTCCTATTGCTTGTATTGCAATCATGTCTAGTTGACCTGGAACAGATTGTGTTTGTCTGGGCTGGCCAGATCTTGACACAGAAACATCCTTGCCCAAAGGGTTATGAGAAATGGACAAAAAGAGAGTGAAGAAGACCCCTGAGACTGTCAGGCCCAGCTCCTCAGACTGTTCCTTACCATGAAATGACACAGCAGTGTTTTCCACCGTTACCATGGCATTTTGCAAACAACTCCAGCACACTGGCTAGAAATTAAGTGGGCAAACCTCAAGGATTTTGGCAGCTTGAATAAATGTCTGCAAGGATCTGGCTGGACTTGGGGACAGGCTGTCCTTTGCAAAAGAAAACACAGAAACTGGTAGAGATGCACCCATTTTCTAAGGGCCTCTACAAAGTCTAGAGGAAAGGGTATGAGGCAAGTAAGATAAACATCCATAAAAGGAGCGAGGCAGGGCAGTGGCTGGAAAAAAGTGTCCCATGGTATACAATCCTGTACAGTGAAGAAAGGCAGAAGGGAATAAGAAAACAAAGAGGTGAATGGAGGAGACCGGAGAGAGAAGTGCTCCCTATGCAAAAATGAGAACAGGAGGCATATTATACCGGAAATGAGAACTGCAGTACCTTGTGTGTCATGTGATCACAATCATAGGCATATTCCCAGAGAACCTCTCAGAAAGTTTCCAGGCCCATGGTTTTTGGAGAAGGGCAGGTTCTCCTAAGAGATAGTACCAGCTGCAAGAGAAGCAGGGACCACAGAGCTGCAAACTGGAGATACTAATTCTGTAGTGTGGGCAAAATTTAGGAATTCATTTAGGAAACCACTGGGGGCAGAAAGAAGCAGGGTGAACCCTGCTAAGTTGCTAGGTCACTAAATCAAAAATAGCTGGAGTTCTCTGGCTTTGCTAAGGCTCTTGTTTCTTTTCGCAAAGCTTCCTTTCACAGATTATGGGAGAGTTTAAGATTGCCTCTTGGGTTGGGATGGGTATTTTCTGTTCTGAATAAACACAACTTATAGTGAGACATATATTGCTTCAAGTAGTGCCTCCCTTTCCAGGAAAAAAGTTCAGTACATAAGGAACACCCTGTGATCACACAGTGACAGTGAGGCCACTGGCCAACCTCTTCTCCAGGGTGATTTGGCTGAATATGGCAGTGTCAGATGCCTTGCATTGCGTGTTCCCATGCTTATGCTATTATGTACACATCCCAATCTCAGCTGAGGCTGCAAGCAGCAATAACAGAAAAATACCACAGCAACAGCTGTTTTGTTGGATTTTATGGATCGGAAGCCCAGGAGTACTGGAAATTTTCAAATAAATATTTTTCCCATAAAAGAAACTTCCAGATGCATGAGCCATGAGTGTTTGTGAACACGCAATGTTTGGCTAGTGACCTTGCCCTTTTGATGTCTACCACTTACCATTAGATTTATAATAAATATGTAATAACTTGCCACCATCTACCTGACTGCATATTTTAGCAGGGTTTCTTCCCTGGATAGATTGCTCTTGAATTAAAAATTCCAAAACTGAGAGCAGTCCTTACTAAAAATGTAATGGGTTCAACAAGCTAATGAACAATTGCTATAATGCTCGAAACTACATGTGATGTGTACTGTGTTAATTTTACCAGTCAGTTCAAGGAACTTCTTTTTATGTGAGGTATTTCAAAGAAAAGCAGGTCATATGTTTCACATGTGGTAGAATGCTGTGTGAAAATATTCTCCCTACATTTATGATCTTGTAGTAAAATGAACAGACTTCACCTACAAAAGATTCATGAAGCTTTACAAGTGCTATACCTGCTCACTGTGGTATATTATACACTTACCAATGACAGAAAAAGGGGCATGAGGGGATTGTGATCCAAAACAAGATTTGTACAACACCTCTCCAGATGGATGGACTAACCAGTTAAAAGACTCCAGCACTAGAGATGACTGTAGTCAGTCTGTTGCTCTGCTGGGGTACTCTTGCCCTTCTGAGAGTTTTTCCTAATGCTGAAGTCTGGCTTGCTGCAGTGCAATCCCATCAGTTCTTGCTTTGCCTATGACAGACATGGAGGACATGTGATTTCCTTCCTCTTTGCAGCAGCCTTTTGTGTATTCAATGACTGCTATTCTCCCCTCAGTCTCCTCTTCTATGAGTGAACACACACTCTTTAATCCTTTCCAGACTTCTGACTGATCTTACTGCACTTCTCTCATCTCCTTCCAGCTGGGCACAGCTTTCTGTCTACACAGGGCCCCCAACCACCACTTGCTGCTCTAGCTAAAGGCACTACTGATGCAGATCCTCACAGACCATTTTTTCCCCACCACAGAGCTGTTATCTCACCTGTTGTGAGATAACAGGTGTACTTGTGTACTTGTGCTGCAGACTGTTCCTGCATGGCTGGTGAACCTTGCATTTTATTGGTTTTGTGTGAGACCAGTTCTACAGTTTGTTCAGTTTTTACCATTTGGATCCTATCCCCCAATATGCCTGCAGTTCCCTGCCACCCAGTGCTGTGTGGAGATTTGAAAAGCAGGCTCTATCAATCATCCAGTTATTAATGAAAGTAATGAGCAGTGCCAGGCCAGACCAGACTCCAGTGGAACTCAGAAGCAAGAAGCTCAGTTTATTCTTCCATTCTGACAGCAAATTGCCTGTAACTACTAAGCCTTGTTTCCAATCAGTTTGATACTCACTTTCATCTGGCCATGTTTCTCTTTCTTGCTTACAAAAAGCTCTGCCAGAAGCCTATGAAAATCAAGATATATGGCATTTACTGCTTCTCCCTGTCAGCATGGTAAGGATTACCTCATCAAATGATGAAAATAGATGGTTTGACGCAGTTTGTTCTTCAGAGAGCCAGGATTTTTCCTCTTGGTACTTATGAATAATGCCTTGACTAATTTTTCCAGTATTTTTTCAGGAACTGAAATAAGCTGAGCTGTCTGTAATGTTCTGACGTTTCTTTAAAAAGAGAGAAAAACAAGTATTATGTTTGCCCTCTTTCCTTGATACTTCAGCTTTCTTGAGAGAACCATAAATGGTTCTGAAATTACATCAGGTAATTCTCAAATTATTCTGAGCTATAATTCATCAAGACAGGTTAATCTGAATATAGCTGGCTTCTTTATGCCCTTTCCAACCACTTCTCTCCTTAACCTATACTGCTTTGCTGTGGTGTCTGTTGTGCTGGTTACCTGCCTGCCTTGAAGCCCCCGAGTCAAAAACAGCACATGGCTTTCTGAGTAGCATTTCCCCTTTCTGTTCAGTAATGAGCGACTTCCCTGGGATTTGTGTTCCTGCATATTTCTTTTGTGTACCTGCAGAAGTGTTTCTTCTTAGTCGTTAAACAGTTTGCTCACGTTCCTTTATTTTGTGCTCTTGCATTTACGTTTCCATCCTACATGCAAGTGCCATGCTTGTATACTCATCTTCAGCAATCCTCTAGTTTCTTAATACCTGTCTCCTCTTTCTTAGCAGCCTTTACCGTACATCTGTCCAGAGCAGGGTCTTCCCAACTAAATCTCTGAACATTTTAAAGTTTGCATTCTGGAGGTCTATACTCTTTCTTTTGTCTTCCTTCTCTTTCAATTTCCAGAAGAAGACCATGGAAGCTGGAAGCACTTCACCTCTTCTGAAAATAAGATGTTGACTGTGTTTTTATTATTCTGATCACAAGGCCAACATTTTAACTGTACAACAAGGTGTCAGGGTTTGGGATACTTTTTTTTTGTTTGTTTGTTTGGCTCTCTGTGTTGGAATTTTTCCCCATTCTAGTTGCTGGGGGGGATAATGGGCACGTGATTAGTTGCTGGGAAACCTTGATGGTGGGTGATTAAGAAGGGACAAAGAGTTGGCTCGGAGATGGGTGCGGCTGGCTAGCCCTTATCTCGGACTCCCTGATAGCTTGGATTTTTTCCCCTCAGAGGAGGGCAGGGATACTGGGACTGGGACGAGTTAAAAGAGAGCCAAGCACAGCTGGAGGGTAGCTTCTTCGCTCCTGGACACGGAGAGGAGAGGGAGAGAGACTGCTTGGAGCTCCAGGAAGAATCTTCCTCCACCGTGGGCTTCTGTTTCCAGCTGCATGTTTCAACCAACTNAGCGGGAAGAGACTGTCTGTGGGTTTGTCTGTTCTTATTTGTTGTGGTTACCATCGCTGCTGTTTTGTCTGTCCCATTATGTATATATATATAAAATATATTAGTAAAGGACTGTTATTCCTCTTTTCTCATACCATTGCCTGAAAGCCCCTTGATTCCAAACTTTTGCCAATTCGGAGGGAAGGGGGTTACATTCTCCTATTCTAAAGGAGGCTTCTGCCTTCTTTAGCAAATACCTGTCTTTGAAACCAGGACACAAGGATAGCTCTTGGCCTCCTGTTTCTTCAGCACGTAGAGATATTTTCTGCCAGATGGCACTAAAGTGCGAATGCCTCTCACACAGTCTTATCTGTGCATGGTATCTGATGCAAGGTGCAGAGAGTGCTTTGTGAAAGTTTTTAAAAATGGCAGCACCTCCAGCTGCAAAAGTATCTTGTGCTTCTAGTTCCCATCACAGAATATAGCCTCGTATCATCAGAATTTTCACAAATGCTACAGAGACAGCTGAACTATGTCACTCTCAGACACATTTGGTCTTGCTGGGAGACACAATTGTCTCCATGGGTTTTTAGCTATATCCACTATAAAGTGCATTTGCTCAAGCATATAAATCACCAATGTCAACTGCCCACAAGGTAGCACAACTATCTCTTCCTGAAATTGCATTTCATTTAAACACATCTGCTACCTGATAGCAATGATAGCTTTGAAAATTTAGATGACAAACTAGAGAAGACTTGTGCATTTGCTCTGGGGTAAGAGGGCACATTTAGAAGGCATCAGACCTTATGGTTTCAAGAACCAAACTTTGCATATTTTTCAAGTTCTGATCTGTTTGCATTAGAAACTGATCTCAAGCCTTTCAGCTGGTGTCTGTATCTACGACAAGTGAGATGATATATCTGAAGTCATCAAAATTCAGCCCATATATGTCTTACTCGAACAATGAAATGCTGACGGAACAACCAAAACCGAATAACAAATCAACAAGTTAATCTACATCCTTCCAGCATACTTCCTAAAGTGTGATGTAACCACACAATAATACCACAGCCTACCGCTTCTATGTCTCACACAAAACCTGAGTACCTGCAAACATTAGGGAGGGCAGGCCTAAAGTAAAAATTTGCATCTTTACATTAACTGAAGAACACATAATATCTCTTCTTGCTCTCATGTTCTGTCCTAGAACTGAACTAGAACCAGGATTATCTAGTTATTAAAGGGGGGCGGGGGGGGAAGCATAAAAGCTTTAGAACATTTCTGACTAGGATGGAATATAGCAGAAAATAAAAGGTCAAAATGTGGGAAGACAGTCTTCTCACAGGGTCTGCAGTCCAGGTTTACCAGTTTAACCGATTTCAAGAGGTCAAATAATGAGTGGGTATGGAATCTTGACCCAATTAAATCCATGGCAAAATTCCCATTGGTTTTTCTGGGACCAGGATTTCAGTCTGGTCTCACTGTGTCCAAATGCTGACGTTTTTTAAAAAGCAGAAAATATCATACAGTGTTTTAGACATTTATACATTCATATTCAGACAAACTGGAATGTTTTTGGGCAAGGAAATATACATAGGTGACTTTGCTGTCAGGCCAAAATGGGCTGCTGTTCCAGCATACACACTGTAGATGAAAGCATGTACAAAGAAACACACTGCAGTGCAGGCAGACAGTGGCCAAGGAGGGTTCTCTGTAGAGCTATGGATTTTGTTATGAAATCCCATAACTCCCTACATCCATGAGAGCTTTATTATTCTCAGCAAGATGCAGTGACCTCAAATGCTACTCAGCAACAGAAGTCCCCCTGCTGTGCAGATTAGAAGAGGCCAATGCTGTTTGCAAGAGCTGAGTGGGGTTTTCTGGAACTCCAACACACCAGCACCTGGGTCCCAGATGGTTTGCTCTCTCCCAGCTGCTTAGCCCACGATCACTGCCCTTCCTCAGTGGACAGGACCATAACAAACAGGCATTACCAACAAGGGGGCAGCCTGGGTCTTGACTGTGCCATTGTTCCTTCTGCTTTGAAATCCACAGTGCAGTCTTAAAATAGTGCTTCCCCACTTCAGCTGGCTACAGCTGCACAGTGCCCTCCACCTGCCTGCAGACTGCCTGTTCATGCCTGGCTTGGGTACGGTGTGTGCTCTTTGCACTTCCTGCCAGTGTTTACAGCCAGGCTGCAGAGAGAGTTCAAGAGCTCCTGTGCTGCCTCTAACTCTCCACACCTTTGTAGGATTCTGCCTGTCCAGTACCGATGCCGACTCTAGTGCTCTGATAATAGCTTAAGCTCAATGCATTACTTTAGGCTAATGAACAAATGAAAACTAGTATATCCTATTCCCAGGGATGAAAGGCAGAGCCAAGAGCCAAGAAATATCAAAGTGATGATGTCAGTTAAACCTCTTTACAAAACAGTCAAGTGGAAAGACTGAAGAGGAAGGTTGCTCTTTACTCCAATAAAGGTCAAATAAAGAGCTAAACACTCTTTTTCCTTCCCATCATTACAGTACTACAAGACATTGGGCTTTTCCAAATAGCTTCCCTGCTACAATCCAAGATATTTACTTTCTTTATACAGGTATGTCCTCACACTGTTAATCCCCTCTAGGCATTCTGAAAAAGAGAAATCTATTTCTACTAGCTTTATTAGTTCCCAGTCCCGGAACTGGATGAATTATTTATGGTAATAAGTGATTTGTTTAATTTAGTGCATTTTTCCTACTTGTGACTTGACCATCATGTTACCCTGACTTCTGTGTTTGTAGGACTAATCATAAATATTCACCAAACAGATTATACAAATACATTTCAATTGATGAGTTGTTTGCAGACCAATGTCTCTGAAAATACCCAAACTACTTTTTATGCTCTCAAGGGTATGAGGCTGCCCAATTCACATACCATTGTTTCTGACACAGGAAGTGAAGCCTCTAAAATAGGAAAATAATGATGGAAGCATATCAGTTACTGAATAGATAATAATTAGTAATATTCATCCATATTAAAAATTGTTTACAAAATGTTTAGGACTCTGAAATACATTGTTAAACTAACAGCTTAAATAAACATGACCCCTGGAAACCAGGAGTGAGATGAGATCATGAGAATAGTCATGAATCACTTTCTTCTATTTCCAAAAGCTCTGCTACTTACTAATTTGACTATTATCCTGCAGTGCCGCTCTGTGAAAACCTCCAAGGATACTACATGTAATACAAAACCTACATGCAACTAATCATGGAAATATAATACTAACTAAGGGAAATTAGGCTGAACAGGCAAAATGTTATATAGAATAATTTGTTTTGTAAAAAACATTTACAAAATTCACTTTATGAAAGGACTGAATTTTTATGAACCACATGGACACTTTGGACACTTGTGAGAATATTTCTTTAAAAAAAAAGCATGTGCAAGTAGAACATAGAATTAGAGTTAATAGAGACATCAACAATAATCTGCTGAAGCCATAGAAAACTTCAGGTTTCTGAGGCATAAAATGAAAAGCTCAGAAATTTAAGCATGAACTCTTAATTTTAACATAAAACCTTAATAGAGTTGGCTACAAAAATGTACTTCAATTTTTAAAAACTCTCTGACTGTCCTGAAATCAGCAAAACCAGAGGTTTTACATTGCTTTTAATAACCTCCAAAGCTCAGCGAGATATTAAAATTTGATTGTATTTTAATATAATCTGAAAGATTATCCAACAGCTGCAATAAGCAATATGTAGCAGGACCTCTTCAGGGTCAAACTTTGTGTATAGGAAGAGATGAGATTATTCTGGTTTTATTAGAAAGGAATACATATGCATATGAGGCAGCAGCAATGTGAAGCGGAAGCTTTCCAATGCTAATAGCTGCCTACAGGCTCAGATTTCCTAGGTAGTGCTGGCACATGGTGCTCAGTTCTCAGGCAGTTTGGGATGATCTCTGGTGTGAGGTTTGGCTTGTTTAGTTGTGCTGTCTGCTGGGAGCCCCTGAGTGTTGGCCATGCCAAGGACAGCGGTGTGGCCCTTGGCATTACAGGGCTGTGTGGGTGCCTGCTGCTCATGGGCTGAGGGATGAGCTGCTGGCATGTCTGAGGGACCAGTAATTCTTGGGCTCAGCATACATTGGGGAGACACCTGGATATTCAGGTGGCTCCCTACTGGACCCTATGAATTGCACCAGTAGACAGACTGGGCACCTCTGAAATAAAGGACGGAAATTTTTTTCTGCTTCCTCTGTGGATGTGACTTCTAATAAACCATCATATTGGTTTTTTCTCCTCCTCTTTAAACCAGCAAGGATTCCTACCCTCTGAACCCAGCAAGGTCTTTGTAAACAGCAAAGCGATTGTTTTCAATTTCCTGTTTAAAGGAATAGTTTAAGGGAATGCTGGCATGCTGAAAAAATGCAGGATTTATTTTCCAAGAAAAACATCCATTATAAAATTAATCAGCACTTATCAGAATTCACGTGCATATCCCAATGAGTAAACAAATGCTTCCTACTGTGATTTGAAGAGGACTTCTCTCTGCTTTCAGCACTTTTCACAGTTAAGAATCAGGAATATTGGTCCTTAGTTCCTATGTGGAAATATTTAAAACTCTTTCTAATGTATTTATGATGTTTTCCTATGCAGCCCTGCACAAACATTTCCAGTGGGCTATGACTCAGTACTTTTTTGAAGTAGCAGAAATACAATGAAAAGTCTATTTCTCATAGTATTGTGGCAGAAAACAACTCTGTGGGTTGGTGTTGGCAACACCACAGTCTAAGAATAGGGTGCTTCTCAGGCAGAAGTTGTTGAATTTGGACATCACCTAGGTTTGCCTAGGCGTAAAGAAGCCGCTGTCTTCAGGGAAAGGAGTAATCTGGAAATGTTTATCCTACAAGTTAGTGTGCTAGTGTCTACCAAAATAATTATTTCCTGTGAGGACTACTCAGAATGAAGTAATCTCAAAGAATATATTCCATTGGATGAGTGAGCTTGCTGGGCAGCCCTTCCACACTTCCTCGAAGGGGCTCTCATTGTGTGGAGTGCTCTATTCTAGTTTCAATTGTTCATAAACATGAGTAATGCTTCCTTCCAAGTTGGTGGAAGTGGGAAGAACTGTAAAAGTGCAGTGTTTCACCATCCATGTACTGTACTGATAGCACTACTGTCATCATTGTGAAATGCAGGCCAAGACAAAAAATAACACAACAATGAGGAAGTGAAAGAGTTAAAACTTTTTAAAAGAGCTTGAACATAACAGTCTTAAAACTTAATATACTGAGCTGAGTCTGGGCTGTGCTGGTTCTGATGAACCCAGAGAAGGTGGAAGTGTTTTCTCTAGCTAAGGCTTTACCCATAAACACAGGCTATACAGACTGTTCTCCACAAATAAAGGCAATGCAGGCAATTCCTTGGAAGCCTCAGCTACAGCATTCCCCTACTATGGGTAACATTTGCCAAGCGACTCAAGTGTCTACACCAGCAGTTTGATTTCATTCTTACTTTGCCCCAGGGCTCTGTATTCGTGATTACCCATACTATTCGTGTGCTGATTTTGGCAGCAAAAATTTTGGTCAATTATTTCCCTCCAAAAGGAAATTCTGGCACAGATAGCAGAGAAGCCAAGTCCTCTCAGATCATACTGGATGTGTAATTCCCAGGCTTGGGCTCCTGTTGCGTGGGATTGCCATTCAGCACAGCCCCAGAAAGCCTGCCTCCCTCGGTAGCCCTCTACAAACCTTCAGACCTTGCAGGATGTCCCACGACACTCCACCTTGCCCTTGGATATGAAAACAGTCCTAGCAGACAGAAATCTTCCTACTGGTATTTAGAGATCTATGTAACTTCTCTGGAAAAGCTGTAGACAGCCAGATCTGGAAGCTGTCTTTTTGCACAAAGATGAATTTTGAATTTGTCTGCTCAAGATTTCGAGGCCTTAAGTTCTTTGGAGGATGCTTCCTCTTATTTAAAATTGCTTGTAATATTTCTGCAGTCCTTATTCATATCTTTTTGTCTTCAGCAGGACAAAGGAGAAGGAAATAAATTATCTCCCTTTGAAAGAATGAGGCATGCCAAACTCCTTCCTATACAGGACAACACTCCTTTGTTGCCATATCTTCTGTGGTAACATGTAGGGTTCTCCACCTTCTCTACCCAAGAGGAAAAAGCACCAGGCAATGCAGTCAACAGAAATGCTCCTCTCTCTAGCCTAATCTCAAAATGCTTTTATCACAGAACATTCAGCATATATATGCACTCACCTGTAAGTCTTATTTCAGGTGTTCCCAACTAAATATTGGCCTTTAATGAAGCAGCAGCCGTATGTCAGATTACAGGCAGGTGACAGATGGAGTTAATCATGCAGCTTTGAGCCATTCTCCCCCTACTCATTAATCCACCTACCTTAAGACTTGTTCTAACAGTTCAAACCAGGAATAGGTACAGCCAGAAGAAATGGTTACAGCTTTGAAACTTGGATGAGCTTTTCAACTTGAAAAGAGCCAGGAATGTACATGTGTGAACTCCTGCCCCTTTCTCAACGAACACTAATGAACAGCTTCATCTACTAGCATTAAAAATATTCAGTCTGTCAAGGGAATGTTTCTTTTCCCCAAATAGGGAAGGCTTCTCTCAAGCTGTCTTTCACATTTGTATGTGTTTGATGGTAGCGCATAGTCCTATGTCAGTGACACACTAGGACTGCTATCTTGAGGGCTGGAAACAAAAATTGCACATCTTTCCAAAAGAGAAAGTTCCCTTTCCACCATGACGTCATATTTAGTTCTGGCCCTAGAAGGTTCTTATGTACCAGACATCAGTTGTACCATTTTAAGTTACAGAAAAACAACTTAAAATTCCTTCTGAAGGAGTATATTGATATTTCCTTCTAAGGGTAATGGTTGTATTTGTGATATGAAGGTACCTGGACCCACAGAAAGAAGGATATGAAACCACTCAGAACATGGTGAAAATTCATCAGTGTGCACAGGAAATGACAACATAGAATGGAGGCCATCAGAAAACAGGTCAGACCTTGCAAGGTGCAGAGCTTACCAGGGCTATTTGTAGAGGTTCCTAGCTCTGCCAGTAACCTAAGGCATGTCCTCGGGCCTGTCTCTTCACCTTGCTGTGATTCCATTCTCCATCTGTAAAGTGAAGATAACAACATGTCACTTCATAAAAAGCTTCAGGGGACAAATGCAACATAACTCCTTGGGCCAACTTACTGGACATAGTAGGAGGTGAATAACATACATAATTTATTTTCTTCCTAGCTAAAAATAGCATGTCAGCTTGTTACACTCTTTTCATCACCCCTCTTCTGCCTCTCTACAGTAGCTAGTTAAAGCACACTTTGCTTGTAAGCAAGATGTGAAAGAATCAACCTTCCATCTGTACCAAGGATGCATAGCACTGTTCAAAACAAACCATTACCTGGAGCAGCAATGGAAGAAGCAAGATGTTTTAAGAATTGCAGTTGTAAGAAAAAAAGTATTTACTTAGCAGCTGACAACATACAAGCATGCAGAACTAGCAAAATAACGCCTACCTAGACTACTTACTCAAGGTCTGTGTTGTGATTTTTTCTGGTAGGAAAGCAAGAGGAAGATTCTCTCAGACAACTGTTAAATTTGATCTTACTGTGTAGTTGCAGGACAGTACAGGGACATAGAAGTTAACTGTCTGCTGTAGTTAAAAGAGAATTTTAGTGACCTACTGTCTCCCATCAGACTGGAGTCTTCAGAAATAAGTGAATGATAGTATATTGATGCAATTATTGTTCTAGTATGCATATACATTTTTATTTGCTTGAGAACAGGAGTGTGTGCTGGGAACAATTATGGCACTATACAACTTCCAGTGACTGAAGGGAGGCTTAATTTATCTTAAAGTTACCTTGTAAACTATCCACTTGTTTAATCATAACAAATCTGGAATGTCTTTCTTGACTTTAACAGCTGAACACTTGACTGAGGATATGTGGGTCATTACTTCCTCATAAAGGCAAACTGGCAGCCTGCTTGGGATTTCTTGACACTCTAAAAGATTTCCACAAAATCCTTCAGAAACTGTACTAGATCCTGTTAGATTTCCCTGAAACTCAGGTCATAGCTCCTGTCAGTGCTTGGTTTTTTAGCTGTCGGCATGAAAAGCTATGATCAAATACCTAGACTGTTGTTTTATTTACCTACTGTGATGAGTAAAAAGCCCAAACCCATACTCTAGATTCTTACGTACCCTGGAAACCTATTTACAAACCTTTAATTTACTTCTCTTGGACTGTAATTTCAGCCATTTTGTGATAGGATAGAAATATTATTTTTCCCAAACATGGCCAAATGGCATTTTTAGCTCTTTCAGTGCTCTCACAGCTCTAGTTCCACTGAAGTTACAGTGTTAGTCTGGATTTCGATCGCTGTGACAGCAAGCAGATCCTGTCTGCCAGTGTACAGACAGACTCAACAGACTAAAATATGAATGGAAAATGGGGTAAGAATAGAAGTCAATACTGCCTGAATTAATGTTACTGCAGAACATTCTTGGGTAATGCTCAGGATACAGAAGGAGAGATACTTAGAGAGGTGAGAGAATAATGAAAATTTGAGAGTGAGGGCATACCAAGAGATTTTCACACATTTTTTTTCCCTAGATAAACTTTTATGTTGTTTTTCCTAAGTACAAGATGGCTTGTTGAAAGCTAAAACATCTTCTTCCCCTGCCCTCATGATAACTTTGGCAAAAGAAAAAGATCACACATGTGAAGTGGCAAAGCCAAGTATCTAAGTCATGGGAAATGAACTGTTTAAATTAGAGGAAGAGCTGCAATTTCGAGAAGGAAAGGAGACATACCCTCAGGAACAAAATTGTTTTAAAATCCTAGAAAACCAAGAAGTGCAGATGAGCCAAAAGCTATTTGGGGGGGAAAAAAAGCTCCATTCTTTACTCCAGAGATCAAAGAAGAAACAGGCAAAACTAAAATCACAACTGAAGAACATGAAGCTCTGAAAAGGGCAATACTGGTACCCCTATTCATCAACACAGAGAGAAATGATACATCACAACTTGGTCTCTAGAGCCACAGTGGGTAATTGCCCAGTGGGCCCTCTTCCCTCTCCTCCATTCCACCAGTCCAGTCCCTGTTTGCAATCAGTGCCATGGTCTGTCCTCACAATGGGAGAAGCACATGAGGAGCAGTAAGGGATGGAAGGGAATAAATGGAACCTCACCCAGAGACTGCACACTGTCCCCTCAGGTTTTTGTGGTATTCTTAAAGCAGGATCTCTTCCTGCACAGCTGCTTCTGTGATCTGGTTTCCACCAGAATGGTGCCCCTTTGCCACGGTATGCCAGTGAAATTAATGGCAGTATCTCTCTCTCTGCAATGTATTCTGCTAATTCTTTGATGAGGGTAAAATGTACTTGTACATTTTCAGTCCAGATCCTCAATACAGAAAGGATCTGACAGCCAAGATGCAGGCTGTGTAAGTTGAGTTACCAGATGCAGCAGTGGATTTTCATCCATGACAGCAATTCAGCAAAAACGTGGTGAATTTTGTAACTCTTTTTAGGGATTCTCACTACCAGTTCAGCTGAGACTATTTCATTGGTAACTGCAGGTACACTCATATGACTCAAAAAAATGTATCAAGATATTTATCTTGATACCACAAAAGTGGGCTATGAAAGAGAGAATCTGATTTTTTTTCTCTTTTGTACTTTGTAATTAAGGAAAGTCCAAAACTTTCAGTTTTCAGCAGGCAATATACACTGATTACAAAAGAAAAGAATATCGTTTCAATTCCTAGACTGCAAATGGATATGCCAGCTAAGGCCACTCATAAATTACCTTTGTAATTTCTGATAAAACATGGCCTAAAGGCTTCAGATACTAAGGGATATGAAAGAATAGTACATGGTCCTTTATCCCTTTCTGTAACCATCCAATTTTCATGGAAGTCTTTCTGCTAAATACCTTCCCTTTTCTCTCAAATAAATCAAAGATAGTGGCAGGCATTGATACAGTTAAATATTTCTATTTTGGTGGACCAAAATAAATAGTTAATTACCAGAGCTCTTCACAGTTATAAATGCCATCACCTGGCTCTCACAAACTGCTCTTGCAAGGGGAGAGGTGACCTTGAGCTTGCAAAGTAAAGAAAGAGTGAGCATTTACCTGATGTGTTGAAGGAAAGCTTTACATAAGATGGCCTTCATGAAAGCACTGACTGAGCAATGTGCTCGCTGCATGCTGCCTTTATTTAGATGTTAATTGGATTACAGTTGCACTCATTCATAAACTGGGATATTTTTCAAAATGTGAAGGTACACCAGATCACTATTTCCTGCACTATTCCCTCTGCATTCAGGCAACAAACAGATGCAGAAAAACGAGTATGAACAAACTACTGCCAAAATATAGTGTTCCCAGGGGCTGGGAAAACAGGCAGAAGCAAGATGGCAGGCTAAGAGAGGAAGATTTCTGCTCCTAGATGAATATTCCTGAGCATGCAACTTCCTGAGGGCACAGGTCTGGCCACCAGGAACTTGGAAACTGGTGTTTGCTTCTACCAAGACAATGGAACCAGTGTATATGTGTATGTACACTTGATAAATAAAGAACACAGCATCCCTAGGGAAGTCCATTCCTCCCTGACAGGAACAGCCTTGCAGAGCCCCAAACATAAGCACATCTTGCAACACAGGGGTGACAGTCCCTATCTTGAAATGCAGGCTTCCAGCACCTTTTAAGCATTACTGAGTTTGCAGAGGCAACGTCCTAAGACTAAAATCATCAAACAATTTAACTTCCTGTTCTAGCATTGCCATTACAGTAGTTTCACTTGGCAGAGTATCATGTGCTGCAGAGGGAGGAGGAGAGAAGTTGTGTGAGCACCTGAAGGTGCAGCCTGGCCCCACAGGGAAGGAAGGCTGGTGCTGTGGGGCCCTGGGAGACGTGGCAGTGCCTACAGGGGGTGGGGACAAGGCAGTAGGCCCACCATTAGCACCATGCTCCTGGGGATCCTCGTGGTGCTCTGCTTCATCCCCACTGCTGATGTAACAGGTAAAAACCCCCCACGTTTCAATCCTTTACCCTATTTTTCCTCACCTTAATCATCAAAGGGTAGAAGGTGTGGTATAGCTTTGAATTAATTTTGCACAAATTGTTCTTGTTTGGCTGAAAGGGGAGAGACAGCATGCTGCTAAGTCTGCAAATGGATCAGCTTGATATAACCAAGAATCCAATTTTCTCCTGCCACAAGTATGCCTCCAAGATGAGACCCAAGAGCTTTCTTTTAATTTGACTTCTCTCTAGATCCATTTGGAAATTGCATGCATAGGTAGGGGGGTGTTTATTTCACCCACCCCCTGGGCTTTACAAGTTCTGCTCACAAGTGCCTCTTCTTGGGGGCAGCGGGTCCGAGCAGACCTGGTGCCAGCGCCTCTCTTGGGACAGATTCTCCACATCCCCAAGTTTACTTGTAAAGCTTTAGGTTCTCTCATGGCCTGCTTGGTGTGATGGGCTCCAGAGCTGAGCACAGTGACATCCTCACAGGACTAGCGAATAAATGCCTAAAAGCAGAGTTACTTACTGAGCTCAAGGATGGGAGGATGGGACTTGCCAAGTTTCTGAGTTTTGCATTGTTTACTGGTTTACTGATACTTACTAGACATCTAGTTTCTTTCTGAAAATCTTCAGGGAAAAAAAAATCTTTTTGTGATTTTGAAATCCTGAGTCTTAGTGAATCTTCCTGACTCTTCAGTTGTTGTGGCTGAGGGTATTTATCTTGGTGGTGTCCTGCTGATGCGGTGTTCATGTGTTCAGACCTAACATGTCTTTCCAACGGGGACATTAACATGCAAAGCATGGCAAGGGATGCTGGCTTTTGCTAGATTAATCTTGAGACAGACAATTTTTCAGACTGCTGACTGTGAACTGTTGTTATTGCGTCTTCTCCAAATACCAGTGTTTTGTAATTTTACAGGGAAGTTACAGATAGGAATAAAAATCTGTTTTCCAGTAAAAAATTTTTAACATAGAGGTTATCTTTAAAAAGTCGCTTTTTCTAGTATGAAAGATGAAATTGAATCTATTTTTTTCTTTTTTTACGTTATTTTTCCATAGTTCTTTTCCTCAGTGAAGGCATTGTAGTTTGCATGACACTGTGATCTACATTTCTTTAGGACATTATAGGGTTTTTTTCTTCCTTGTTCTTTCCCATGTTTATAATTCTGTGTTTGCACTATCATAATTATTTCCACAACAGGCCCCTGGATTGTCAAAGAAGACACTAATTCCAGGAGGGGATAAATATCAGCAGTAGGTTAACATTTCTAAACACATTTCCATGAGGTGTGAACAGCTTTTAAGCAGTGCTTTTGAATTGCAACAAAATAAATTACAGCGTGTGCTTCTCAGACACAGGCGTTACACCATGGCTTTATAGATATAGACACTTGCATTGCGTGAAGAACTGGGGTTACTCCAACAGGCTCACCAAGATTGTTCAGTGCTTAAAGAGAAGCACGTGAGGTCGTTTGCTTCTCAGGGCTCTCATCCTTTTCCCATCTGTTTTCTTCACTCTTTGTTTTCAAGATGATTGATCCTTAGTACATGGAAAACATTAAGGCAGGTCAAAACCCTGCAGGACTTCCTCAAGCCTTGAAGTGTATTATAAGCCTCAGGTATTTTGGTCTGGGAAAATCAACAGAATTTGTCCTGTTGTTAGACTGTATCAGTGACTGCTGCAGGTTGAGTTTAAATCATAGAAAGGGACTTAAAATATTAGTTCAGTAATTTCCCTTTTGCAGAAACACTAACATTTACAAAGTTTGCCCTCCTCCCCTTTTTGTTGGCTCAGTAATTGCCTTGCTGTCGTCTGTCAGAGATGCAGCTAGATCAAGGGTCTGATATTTTGTGAAATAAGTAATATAAGCAGGTTCCCGCTGCAGTGTACCACAACTGACCTCATCTTTTTACTATCCACATAACCTTTTGGCTTATGGTCTCTGGGGGTTAAAATCAACCTCTAACCCACCGAGGCTACCAGAATGCAAAAGATGGATGAGGCAAGGTTAGCCAAGAGTAGGATGACATCAACTAATTCTTGTTTTAAAAAAATAAATCACAAACTGCCAAGAAAAACCCCTGTGCTCAACTGGGTTTGATTAAAGCAAGAATGTCACTTGGGCTTTCTGGAGTACTCCACTGCCTGCAGTACTCGCAGCAAAGCAGGGAAGTTTAGCAGAAAACAGGTCTGTAAGGGCCAGAAGGAGAGGATCCCCCCAGCTGCACATTAGAGCACAGCTGGGTGGCCTCAAACCAAAGTAAAAGAGAAGGACTCTTGTGCCTAGGAAAGAAGAGTAAACGTAATTGAACAACAGACCAGCAGCAGCAAAAATGAAATAGCTTTGTTTAAAACATACCTGTGTGCCTTTCTGCCTCTGGCTTAAACAAATTCCTTTCAGGTTTTTCCCTATACCCCCAGGGAATTAGGTGGGCCATTTCTTTCCTGTGCTTACAGAAGTCTCAGCTTATCTTAGATACCTTGCTCTGGAAAATAGCTCCTTGAAATGAACTGGCATAAAAAGGGAAGAAGAGTACTAAATATTTTAGCAGAATATTTTTTTCCAATAGCTGATGATGATTCATGAAGAGTTCTGGAGAAAAAAACCACACCACCTCAAAATAGTTATTTTCCATAATTTGTCAACTCTATTTCACTTTCTTAGCAAGTAGAAAAAATAAAAAACTTCAATGAAGTTTTGCTTGCATCAGGGTTTGATGATCAGAGAGTCAGTATTTTACAGATATTATAGATGGATGGCATTTTGTTTCATGATGCAAAACCCCCTCACATGTGATTATAGGAAATGTCCAGCACTACCTATAGGCTTATAACAAAGCTTAAACATTTAGAGATCTTGTACACCATTGCATATAAATCCTAAGATCCTGAGAAGGCTTGCAGCCAGTGCACACTGACTGAAATGATTTTACATTTTTAAATGTCACTGCTTTTTGAAACTGTGAACAATGATTTTTCATAACTGCTATTTTCCTGGCTGGGTAAAGCCAAGATATAGATATTTATTACTACACAATATGACTGAACACAGCTCTGAAGTGGCAATCATAACTCTATTTAGGGGGACGGAAACATCTACTAAATGTTTCAGAGTTTCACCATTTAACAAACCCAAAGTGACACTTATGAGGAAAAACTGGCTCTGTGAAGGCAAAATCAGTCCCAGCCCATGTTTGCTCAGAATGGTCTAGATCTGCTAAGAATGTAGTCAAATCCTATTCAGATCACAAGTGAAGTGAGGGGTGTTTGGTGTTACTTCTGTCTTCTCCAAGAAACTCATACACGTTTTAGCATGACTGACTTTCTTCAGTTCAAAAAAACCTTCAAGTCCAGAGGAGGAGGAAGGCAGCAAGGCTTGTCTAACATGCTAGTGGGGCAAGCTTGCCTTGCCCTTGTTTGCATTGCATCCCAACCAATTCATGTGGTGCTAACTGGTTCCTATAAATGAAAACAAAATTATCTCCTTGAATTTAGATTTAAACTAGTACA
This sequence comes from Pomatostomus ruficeps, assembly GCA_013400735.1. Lineage (NCBI taxonomy): Eukaryota > Metazoa > Chordata > Aves > Passeriformes > Timaliidae > Pomatostomus > Pomatostomus ruficeps. Next base: position 39,484 of record VYZT01051463.1, on the reverse strand, counting down.
GCCACTTTGTGAAAATGGATTTGGGTGGTTAGCTTCAATCATGTCGGAGCTATCTTCATTTAATGATCCACAAAGGAGCTTTTTCCCACTGTTCAACCAATCTGCATCTTAGCATCAGCAGCATGATGCTGGGTTATCAAGCCCAGCCTGCAAGACAAAGCAAACAGATTGGACTATAAATTCATGAGATGAAAATCAGTTGAAGGAATTTATCATTTTGGGTGGGTGTATCAAAAGAGACTGGTTGCCAATTAACACAGTATCATGGCATGGACGTAAATAGTCCAGAGCTGTAGTTAAGTAGTGGAGCTCGAGGCATGAAGCTCAGGTCTAAATGTCAGGAATCCAGGTTAGCTGATGACTGCAAAAGAGATGAGGGTAAGTCATCAGAGTCTGCAGGAGAGTCTAAATAACATCTGGAGGTAGTCCCTCAGTGATGAGATTTTCAGTGTTCTTTGACTTTCCTCTTGCCACAGTGAAAATATGATCAGGCTGAGCAATAAATATCCATTAGTTTTCTGGAAGTACTTGCTATGAAAACAGGCAAGCACTTTTCTGAAGTGTCTCTCTGTTCTGGGACCCTATTTTAGTTGTCAGCTCTGAGACAGAAAATGTCTCCCCTGAAGGTGTATTTAGTCCCTGTGACAATCAGGGTTGTAGTGGTGCACAGATACTGCAAAGCAGTAGAAGAATAACTCAATCTTAAGTGAAATGTGTAGAATTCTGCTGTGCTATAGGTGGAACAATTCTACCACAGACTTGCAAATTTCCACTTAGGCCAAAGATCAATTTTCTGTCCAACAAAAATATGATCAAATACCTTATCTAAAGGGGTGGAATCCAAACCTCACCCCTTACTAGAATGCCTTATAAGCCTATGTGAGAGCTTTTGTCGGAAAATGCTGATTCGATGAAACAGAATTGTTTTGCTGAAATGTCTTCATTTCTATGAAAATTCACCACAGGCATCACCTTGAGTAAAGACTCGCCTTCTCTATTCTTACTTTGCAACTCTGTCCTAGGATTCGAAGATCCTTTCTGCTGGAAAGCCTGGAAATGCTATCCTTCCTCCAAAGTTTCACACTGTTTGGGTTCCCTGCAAACGTGGGATTTCAGAGGTGTTATGAGCTCTCCTTCACACACCCCCACCACTCACTAACAATGTTGAGCAAAGAGACACAAGGACGATAGGCTACAATCTTTCTTTGCTACAGATGAGGCAGTAGAGCATTCACTGTCTCACATTTCCCCCTCTCTTTTGATGCAAGGGCTGCTAAATGAGACTTTCTATGAGAAAATTAACAACTTCAGCATTTTCATGGGTTCTGCTGGTAACTGGAGAACCTGCTAGCCAAGGGTTGTTTTTACTGCCTACACCCTACCACTAGTCCTGGCCATCTCATGCATCTCTTTGTGTTTACTTTACTTCCTGGACGACATTCATCCCAAAGGAGTATCCTACTCAAGAGGCTGGGCTACTTCGTCTTCTTGTGCAGGCCGGAATACACTAAGCATCATTTGGTCCTAAATATTGTTAAACACAGTTTTAAACACTAATTTCCTGGGCATTCTGGCCTCCTTCCCATTTCATTTCTTTTACTAGCCTTTTCAAAGTCTTGCCACATGGATTAAGTAGAAGGAATCTAGGTTTGCACCACATTTTGAGGATAAGAGGTACCATTGACATTCTAACAGCCACAGTGATTCTCAGGGATCTGTAAAAGGCTATGCAGACCTCATATGAGCTGAGCTTGCATAAAGACTTAAGCAGTCATACAAAAGCTTTGATAAGTTTCTAGCTTAAAAGCCAAAACTCCCTTCCTCTTACTTAGGGGTCATCATTTGAAAAGAAGGGCCTCATTTGTACAGGATGACTTTTCTTGGAAGGAGTTGTCTTTCTGCATAGTCCTTGCAGTGGTTCATTGTTTGGCAGATGATAGCACAGAGGTCTATGTGTCAGAAAACATTTCCTGTTTATGTACCAGTCTGGTCAATTCAAATTTAATTATACATTCATTTGACATGCTTTTTTCAGGTCATTCAAGTGCTAAGTGCCAATGCAGTGTCAAATTAGTCAGCTCCTGAGTCCTTTGAGAGATTAAGAATCTACTACAGCTGCTAGCTAGAGAAATTACTTATTTTACATTAAAATTATAGCAATTCATGCTTTTAGCATTCATTGCCCAAGGTCCAAACCCTTGAAATGGTTCAGCAAATCCACCTGCAAACTCTTCAGGAATCCTAGAATTAAAAAGCAAATGTATAAATAATATCCTCTTATCTGACTGCAGTGTCAATTCATAGTATTTTCACTCCATAATGTTCCCTGGGAAGCTGCTTGCTAAGTACAGGATAGACTTTGGTGGCCTCACGTATACACACATGCACACAGATGCAGACTAGGCTTCTGAGCTCTGATGTTAAATCTTAATCACAGGCCACTGTCTCTGCTAGTGTTCTGACTCCAAAGAAAATAATTCTTGATCTCATAGTCTCCCCTAGAGACTATGTAATTATTTACATACAGGTGGATTGCTGCAACAATAGCTCCTGTGAGAAGCTGCTTCTGCAGATGGGTGTTTTCGTACTCCCTGGGAGGGAGTGTCAGCAGGGGAGAGGAGATATGGGGAAGAGTTGCACGGGAGGAGGTGTGGTTCTGAAGACTCATACTGTATTTTATAAACAAGTGCTTTTCTCACTTTCTCCCCTCCTTTCCAGAAAACAAGATTTTAGTGGCTCAGCATCCTTTGCTCATTGTAGCTAACCAAACTGCAACTCTAGTTTGCAACTACACATACAATGGGACAGGGAAGGAATTCCGAGCTTCGCTACACAAAGGAACGGACAGTTCAGTTGAAGTTTGCTTTATTTCATGGAACACAACCAAAATTAGCAGCAATTCAAATAAAGAATTCAACTGCCAGGGGGATCCTGATAAAGACAAAGTAATCTTCAATCTGTGGAATATGAATGCCAACCAAACTGACATCTACTTCTGCAAAATTGAGGTCATGTATCCACCCCCGTACGTCTACAATGAGAAGAGCAATGGGACTGTCATTCACGTGAAAGGTAAGCTGAGAAATCTCTGTAGGCCAGTATCATCAATAAACACACTCCCTACATAATGGCTGGAGGCGGTTTGTTTCCTTAACAAAAAAAAGTTGGATTGCCTGATAAAACTACATTCCCACTCTGGATTTCCTGAAGAAGATATCTTAATATGAAGATTAATAAAAATGACACATTGGAACAAGGAGTATATAAGCAGTGATCGATGTTTTTGATTTCATGTACTTAAAGTTTTCTTTGCTCTTTCCTTAAAGAGACACCCACTCAAATACAAGAGCCTCAGTCTGCAATTCCTTTGTGGATTCTGGCAACAGTGACTGGAATTCTTGCCCTCTACAGTATGCTGATAACTGCAGTTTTTATTAACTACTGGGTAAGAAACTAATATTTTCCTTTGCTCTATATGCTCTAGTAGTTCATTTCTAAGGCTATACTTGCCATGTTTACCACTAACTCACTGATACCCTTCAGTATGGGATGACAGTGTTTCTTCCTCCCAGCTATGCACACATACCCATGGTGTACCCCAAAAGAGCTGAAACACCAGATGCTCTCCAGGTGGGCAGCCAGGCCTTTGCAGTAGAGTCCTAAAGCAAATAGTAATGCCACAGTATTGGCAGTGCCCTGCACACCAGCAATACTGGGACACTGTCTCTACCTTTGCCAATTGAACCTGTCAGGGAAATCTAGAACTACAAGCATTTCTGGCAAAACCCTTTGAGACTATACTGATAGGATCCCACCTACAATAAAACAATCTATAAGGAGCCCTCAGTTAGCCCAGGACCATCTGCACTGGTGTCTTGTGCCTATCCAGGAATTCCCTTGAGCAATCACTATTTCTGGGAGCTTGACTACAAGGGAATAGGAGCACCTGGATCTCAGTAGTCCCTTGTCTGTACACCAAGAGTAAGAAAGCTGAGACAGCCTTATGGCTCATAATTTTTGCTTTCTAATCTCTCCGGAGAGTTGGCTGGTCCAAGTCACACCCGGTTCTCCTCCTGGAGTAGAAAAAGAGAGGCATGATACAGGTGCGGCAGAAGGACATTTTCCTTGAGAAGTCTTAGGACTGTGATCTCCAGAAGCAATTTACACTACTTACTCCATATGAGAAAGACTAGAACATAGAGAACTCAATTCCTTGCACTTTGACTTTCCCCTCTATCTTTGTAGTTAAACAGCGATTTTCAACACAACAATTATGAGGCAGCTTGTACAAAGAGTCCAGAGTCCCTGTCAGGTTAAATGTTGCATGTATACAGAAAGCCACTGTCACTGCTTGAGATCTGCTAAGTGTTTCACAAAAAGACACTTTCTCAGTCTGTGGTTATTTCTAATGGAAAGCAACCAAAGGGGGTACTGCCACAGGAAAATGCAAAGGCAGGTTAAGTGGTTCTTCTTTGTGCCCTATTGTAGAGGCTGACTCCGAGGAGAGCTGAGAGGATTACGGTGAACAGCTGCTGGTGTTACAGTGCTGTGCTGCTGTGGCTGTGCCACAGATGAGATGCTATTGCTTCAAATCCATCATTTACAATCTGAATCATTTTCTCTGTGCTATATTCATTTGCTACCTAATGGCTTCACACTTTGCTACTAACATGTCTGCCCCCAGCAAGAGTGACAAGGCTGCATTGCCATGTGTATTGTTTGCCGAATCAGTTTTTACCTGCTGTTACTACTGCTGATAGTATTCTTCAGATAATATGTACTCTGATTGTGGATGTATTTAGAGTGTTGTTGAATGTAAATACAGCTGCCTAGAAGACATCATGAATTGTGAAGAAAAGGTCCTAATTGTGATACTCAACAGACATGGCAAGCCTGATCAATTCCTGAAAGGAGCTAAAGATTTGTCTATTTTCATACAGTTCTGCCTTCCCTGAAGGAAAACTGCTTTCCATTGCAAAAGTAGCAGTCTTTGATCCTGTAACAGCCCAACATTCACTCATGCCAGCAAAATGTCTTTCTCCCATGCAAATCTACCTTTTAGGTGAATTAGAAATCCCGTATTATGGAGATGAACACACAGAGATAAAGCTTTTGTATCTAATGCTTTACATGCATTGACTGTATTACACGACTTAAGCAGTATGTAACTTACATAAAACAATTTGCATATATATAACATGAATATAAAAAAGCTTAAAATATTTCATAGTAACTGCCCCACTCTGCACATACAACATAGTTCAGCCATCAGATTTTCTAATGCAAACCTCCTCCAATTTCACAGCATCATATGCATGTATACTGCAGTATATGCAACAATTTCTGTACATGGGAAGGAACTGTCAGTAAAACGGAGATTGAAAAAGACGGTATGACCAGTATTAAGGAAAAAGCATGGAAGAACTTTACTTACCCCTGATCAATAAAGCCTTAAGTTATGTAAAAAACACCAACCTTGTGCACAGCCTGCAGCAGTCAGAGGCTGAAATGCTGCTGTAGCCACAGATTTCCTCTGTGATTTTAGGCAAATGATTTCACCTGTCTTCTGCTACTCTTATTTCTGAAAGAGCCGATGCTTCCCTTGTCTCACAGGGGCATTGTAAGCAGGAATTCAACAGTGGAAATAAGATTTTTGAGGCCCAGATAGGGAGATATAAAAGATTGACATCAGCTCTGATTCTTTCACCCCTTGAAGGAAGGTTCAGAACAACATATACATTGTGCCTTACTGCTGTAAATGGTAGGAAAACCATTATACACAGTCTGGGCTGATATTTCTTGCTCTTATTCTGTTCGAGTTAAGGTAATTTCTCTTTTCCTAATAAATGAGGACAGCCTTTGCAGCTCAGACTCTATTGTTTCTGCTGAATCATTCCACAGATGAGAGAGGCAAGATGATGGTGAGAGCCATCAGTTTGTATCCTTGGTGTGTATAGCATTCCTTTACCTGAAGAACTAACACTGTAGATCTCTCGCCAGATATGATGGAGACTTACTTTCAGGTTGGCCAAATTCCATAGATTATTTGATGAGAACATGTGTTCTAATTATTTTGTAAATGTATTTAAGCCTGAAGCTGCCTTATGAATACGCCTGCTTCCCTGAACAAGGACCTAGGGCCAGAACTGTCAGCAGTTAACATGAGAGTTTTCACAGTTCTCTTCACCCTTCTTCCACAGCAAAAATCCAAAAAGAATATGTACCATCAGAGTGACTACATGAACATGACACCCCGGCACCCACCGTACCAGAAGAACAAGGGTTACCCGCCCTATGCACCAACACGAGACTACACTGCATATCGCTCCTGGCAGCCCTGATAACCCCAGCGGGCCCACCAGGAGCCCCATGGGCTTCCAGACACTCACTTGCTCTGGCGCATGGAAGGACAGCCTCTCATTTCCTCATTGGGTTTGATGCTATTGATCATGGACACCTGCACCATAGCATGTAGTAGCTAAACTTTGATCTACTAAAAGAAAATCCAGACCAACAAACAAATATAAAAAGGGGGGGTGGAGGGGGGGAAGAAAAAAAATAATTTTTCTCCATGATGGCTGAAAATGAGGCCCAGCTCTTGTTGAGGGTTTCAGTGGGTAAGATGGAAAGATGGCATCAGACCTCAGAGCTGATCTCTTCCTAACGCTTGTGGTTTTCTCAGCTGTTGGAAGAAGCAGAACTTCTGATCTTTTCCAATAACTACTGCCTTAGATTTAACCCTTAATTTTCTTCCCGGTACATGTAATCCTCAGATTGTTGCTGTTAAACCTGGCAAAATGTAAAAAATAATTTTTTTCTCTCTACAAGACCAAGACACAGTTTGAAGTTCAAAACACATGCTTAAAAAAAAAGAGGAAAAGGTCAGTCAGAAGGCATCCAAGCTATTAGGCTATGGAACAAATGATCCACCAGGACAAATGAAGCTGATAGAATACTAGTAAACCTTCAACATGTGAGTCCTTAGGCTGGACACTTTGTAAATGTTCATAAGGCCATCTGCAGTCATGACTAAGCAACTCCACAGACTGAGAAAGCAAGCAACCTGAAGACAAAATCAAGACAAGCAGGAGAGGAAGAAAGATCTGTCTTCGTCCTGAACAATCCCGTTTCTCTTTTGTTTGCCTTCTATATCAAGGGAATGCAAAGTCATATATGAAGCATTAGAAGACAGAGAGCTCAGATTTTGAGAAGATTTTTACTTCTATTTCTGAATTTTTGTTTCTACCAGAAGGTATTCTCCCAAGTCCTCCTGAAAATTCTTGCACATCTTCTGGCACTCAGGTTGTACCAGAGCTCTTTCAAAAATCTGGGTCAACTTAGGAGCAACTAATGATCATTTGAATTTTTTTCCTGTAAGTGCCCAATCATTGGGGTGTAAGAGGATTCTTCATTCCTAGCATTGCAAATTGGACCTGCAAGTCCTCAGACATCTGCAGGATCTACTCTGGGCACTTTGAGGAACTTTGTGTAATCTGGAAGTTACTTTACTCTCTAAAGATGTTCTTCAGGGCTGCTCCATGCTAGAGTAGGACAAAGTCTTTAGCAAAACCTGATTAATTCTTTCAATCTAGTATGTTTACAATAACAGGACATCCTAAATTGTAATTGGGGTTGTCTTGGTGTAAAATTCCTTTTCATACTGAGGAGATCATGTTTATTTTATAGAGACTACTGAATAAACAATTAAAAGAAAAAAATTCCACATTGAAATAAAATTTGGATCGTACAACATTAAATTTCCTTCAAACAGGGATAAGAAGATTCTTTCTCTCTTTGAGGAGAAAGGACAAAAGTAGAGTATGACAACAATCTGCTTTGACATCTTAAGCCAAGCAGACAACTTTGGCACTTCCAAACTGGAAGTTTTATTTGAGTTTGCTGACTGGGCCCTGGGGCCAGACCTTCCACTTTGAGTTTTATATAGCCATGAACCATGTTCCTGGAGGGTGCTGTGCCACCCATGAGCAGCAGTGAGGTGCCCCCTGCTCCCAGCCAGGGACAGCAGAGCCCCAATGGCATTGATAAGCAAGGCCCAAGAGGCAGTGGTGGGCCTTCAGCAGGGAAATCCAGTCATGGACCCAGCAGGCCCTGAGAGCCTTGGTCTGGTTAAGTTCAGCAAACTCAAAAGCTTATGATTGACCTGAAGAACTTGAAAACAAAGTCTTATTTGTGTCTTCCCCTTTCCCCTCAGCACATGCACAAACACTCCAAGGCTGACATTTTTCCACATACAGTTTTTACTCTCTTTTCCTGCAAAGCCCCTCACTGCACCTTGTACGAACACAGAGCAGAGGGTAGGGAGTCAGGCAGGACATATGGCAGGTGCTGCGTGGTCCCAGCCTGGCCCTCCGTGCTTGCACTGACCAGGGGGATGCTAATGCCTTGCCACCTCCCTCCTCACTTGGAGGGGAGATATGAATGATCCTGTGGTGGGGCATCCAGGAATTCCCAGCAGAGAACAGCAGGCTGAGCACAGCTCTCTGTCAGGGTATGGCACTATGGCACTGTCTCACCAAGCTCCAGTGTTGTCATTGTATGGCACAATGACAAGTATGATCACAATGTGCTGTGGAAAATCATGACTTCTAGGGCAAGTATAAGGCGAGATGGCAAATGTGTATCTAACCCACGAAACAGGATAAATGTTCTTTGTGTAAACTGCATGTACACATACTTAGGTGTAGACGCATCTATTTCATTACATCTATATTCCCTAGAGTTTTATTATACTTTCTGCAACCTCCTTTTAAAATTATTAAATAGATACAGTAAATTAAATCTTGAATAAATGTATTAGACCTGAGGCTAGTCAGAGGAAAGTATTACTTTCTAAAGCAAATATTGGTATAATTTGCTTTCGTCCCCTAACACTTTTGTACTTTCCATATTTAAAGCATACTGATAGCTCCCAGGACATGATACTGGAAAGTAAGATCTGGAACATCTGCAACAAGTATTAATTCGACTGACCAAAAAGGAAGAGGGATACAGGGATATATCCTAAATATAAAATGAAAAAATGAGGAGAATCAGGACATGAGAAGTCCCAGCAGTGTGTTAAAATGGACATTGCCATTATATTAAAGCTCTGTAGGGACATGAATTACAGACTGTTGGAGATGGGATACCAGTAAATTCCTTTTATCCACCACTGTAAAGTACTAAAATAAAGTGTTTGCAGAGAAGCAAGCCAGTTAAGCCTGAAGTCTGGCTCTGCATATGTGGATTAGCATATTTGACAAACAGCAATCCTAATTTATTCCAGCTGGTTTTAGGCAATGCAAAACATGCCAGGACAGCCCTGCCCCTCCCTGGCCCTGCCTTTGGGGTCTATATGTTGTTTATGGGATGATGTAAAGAGAAACCTCCCTCTACTGAGGCTCTGAACTTGGAAACTGTCCCTCCTGGAGCGCAGAGGTAGATCAGTAGGGTTTTCTGCTTTACACACAGGTTTTAATTCAAGTGCAAATATAATCCTGCCAAAGAGTGATTTAATTTTTCATCCTCCTTTCCCCCACTTTTGGGTATCAGTGTCAAATGGAACATCTGATCTGCAGTCATCACATCTGAACAGCAATCAACATATGTTGCAAGGGGTCAACCAAGGGTTGTGCAGCTCCAGCCCCCTGCATGCTGATTCCTGTTCTACACATCTCTGGCACAGCACAATACAACAGCCTGGCTCTTCTTTGCTGCCAGGAACCAAAGCCCTAGAAGACAAATGCTGAGGAGGTAGCCTGTGTTACCTCTGCAGTGTCTTGAACCTTCTCCATTGGGGTAGTCAGGCTTACTAAAGCCAAAAGTCTTGAACGTTCCTTCTAGTCTGAATATTCCAAATTCCAATATCATCCTCCTGTATAACTCTTTTTTTTCAAAATGCCTCTTATTTCTTCTGTAGCTATAAATGTGAACCCTGCATCTCTGCCAAACAATATCCCATCTTCCTTCTTTGTGCATCATCTTTTTCCTTTTGTTTCTATTCCAGACTCAGCAGTTCAGGAACCCATCCTATTCCTTAATCTCTAACACCATTGTGCAACCTTCCTCACGTACCCCTGCCTGACTAGTTATTTGCTTCACAAAGACTGTCTTGTATGCCACATTCCTCCTCAGCTTGGGGTAGGGATTTGCCATAGGAGATTGAAGCCATGTGGTGACTGGATAGGTACATGTTTTCTGTTTGAAGGATTTGGGGGTCCTTCACCCCTTTGATTTTTCCCATCATCTTCAGATTTTCAGTCGTGCCAAACAGTCACATGGGGATCGCACACACCACATGCTTTCCAGAGTGCATTTAATTTCTGTGCATTTCATTTCCTGTGCATAGCAGGCTCTTGGCTATTGCCAAGTTCATTATGCCTGCAGACATGCTCTGACAGCACAAGCAAATTTGGTTACTGACGGTATGTTTGACTAATAAAAACATAGTACAAAAAGCTTGAGTTTTAGGAGCACACACATGAAGGCTTCAGTGCTAAAGATCAAATCTTTCCACTTTCAGCAAGGCTTTTGCTGTGTGTCTGGAAAATGCGTTATGCACGGTGAATCACAGGCCAAGACATAATTTTATTAGTCACTCATACTAACCAGAAGACAGGTTAGGGTGATGAGAACAGGATCAGCTTTGTTAAGGTCCAGTAAAGACTGGGAGAGGCTGAAAACACTAGGCAGTAATTTGTAGCCAAAGTCAGTGTCTAAGTGGCTGTGAGAGGGAAGCTAGCTGCTTATCTTGGTGCAAATGGATTGTTCTTCACAATTAGGTGCTTTTGTTAGAGCATCACATTACAGTCTGTTACTATTCCAGCCTCAAGGGCATGCAGAGATTATGATGTGGCCAATTTGGCTGACAAAGTGTTGGGAGGCTGCCAATTTCATATAAACCCATTTGCAAAGAAACAAAAGGTTGAATGATCTCAAATTCATGATGGGTTTGTTTGTTTGTTTGTTTGTTTGTTTGTTTGCCTTTTTTTTCCCTACTGGATCTTCAGGATCAAGGCATTGGTTCTTATTTCCCACCCCTCCTGCCTGCTTCTTGTTGTTGTTGTTGCTGCTGTTGTTTTTTAATAAAAATTAAATATAACTTCATTTTTAAGTCACATAAACTTACCAGGAGCTCTTCAGTTTCATTCATCTGACCATTGAAATGAGAAGGAATTTTCCAATGGCACAGTTTTCATAGCCATTGTATTATTATGTGGCTACATAATTTCTTTTCCTCATTGTCTTCTTTTTCCTTCAAGGGAATTATTCTGGATAGGTTGAAATGTTCTCATGGGTTGGAACAAATCTAGTTTTTCAGACAGGAAAAATTACTACCCAACAGGAAAATCAAAGATGCAAGCAAGCAATTAGTAACAGTTCTGTGGAAATTAACGTAGTGGTTTCAATCTGGTAGGAGGATCAAATAGCCTTTTTATAATATCCTTTTCCTCTAAAATAAAGAAGCTTAAGAAATGGCATACTAAAGTACCTTAAAAGACAAGAGATCAGGTTGCGAAACTCAGAAATCAGAGGCAGGAAATGCCAGAAGGAAGCTTTCCTATCCAGCCTCCCTCCTGCCCCCTTGTGTGACCGCGGTGGCTCTAAGTACGACGCATTTTCCCCTCTCAGCCGAGCCCACGCTGAGCGGGCCGGCCTCGCTCCCTCGCGGCGCTGCAGGAAGGCGCCGGGCAGGGCCAGAGCCGGCGCTCCGCGGGAGACAGACTCCGAGTGCAGCTCAAGCCCTTCACATGCACGGCTGCAGCAGGGCACAACCAGCAAGGGTATCTTAGATAATAGCTAAATTAGTGCCCGACAGCCTCGTCGGTGCCCCATTAAATTAGATCACTCTGTCGTGAGTCAGAATGAACTAATTTTCCTGCTATGCTCGTGGCCTGTGACAGCCCTTGGGCTACTTTAATCTTCAAACACCAGTGGTCAAGATGAGAGGTGATTTATTTTTTTTTACTCATGAAAGTGATTAAGTAGGTTGCTCACATTTCTTCCTGGGCCTCTCACCCTTCCCCAGACAAACCAAAACTGGCTGCAGAAAGGAAATTGTTTCTCTGTTTGCATAGTTCGTCAGCTCCTGATACTCAGGGACAGAGGCTGAAGTCCAGGGTGGAATGATGCCTTTGGAGCGTTTTCCCCTCCTTGTAGCTCTTTCTCTCATTAGCTGGTTGTTGAAGTAATGCCAATGTTTTATCTTAACAACAACAAAAAAGTATGAGACTATGAAGATACAGAGTTGGACAGCAGGGGAATAACCTCTCTCCCTCCTGCAGACACACACAGTTGACACTACTTTCAAGTCCAGTCCTGTAAGGGAGCAATTCACCAGTAAGGATGGGAGAAGCAAAAGGGGTTAAAGGAGAAATCACTATGAAACGTCTTCAGTGAAACTCTGGAACAGTCCCTCAGGGAATGGAAATGAACAAACCAGCTGCAGGATGTACTACACAACCTAGACTTTTGCCTCTCCCTAGCCATGTTGTAGAAATAACTCATAAAAAGACTTCCTAGTCCTTCTTGCCTCAAGAAGTACTTTTTACTGCTTAGGCTGCTCTGCATCATGGAGATGTAAGCTGCATTGATGGTGAAAGCCAGGTTAGGTCCTGTGTGTGAACCTGGGTGTACAGTCGACTCCCAAGAAATCTTGAGGTGAAAGCACAAATTATGTTCAAAGGGCAATGGACAAGCAAACTGGCTGGAAAGGTACGATGGATGAACGGTTGACTGTAGGAAAAGTGAAGTAAAGCAAATCCAGAGCCTTCCTCCAGCAACTAGAGAAATGCATTAGTTTGAACTCCAGCTCTAGTGGATTTCCTCCAGTAAAAGCAGCTCATAGAAGGATGAAGATTCTGTGGTTATTTCAGGCCATTTAAGTCAAAATAATCATACATATACTAAAAAGATTTTCAAATACCCTTATTTTTGCCTTTTCTCCTTTCTGTACTAAATGATTACTCACCCACAAATCCTACATTTAACCTGCAGTATGAGGTTTTTAAAATCAGTGTTCCTTTGTTGTTACTTTAAAAAAAAAAAATTTATTAAGGTGTTTATGTTGTAGTTCTGCAATCTGATTTCAAACCACTGAGGCAGAGGCAAAATGAGGACCAGGGTATAGGCAGAGTATATATGGACTGCAGCTCAGTCCAGTCACAGAATGGCAGTATCCACATGCTGTCAAAGACAGCAGGTATGAAGTGGAGTTCAAAGAGTCCACAGGTTACATGAGCAACCTGGTGAAGAAATGTCAGTTAGAAATGAGCAGCAGAAACCAGCTCTATTTTCCTACTGCTGTGGCTTTGCTTGGCGACGATGACACACAAAGATTAAACCCAACTGCACAAGCTCCAGTTGTTTATCTCCTTTTTTATCATCGCCAGTAAGTGAAGGAGATGTGTGGGTGTCACCTGCAAAAAAAAAAAAGTTGCATTTCTGAGACAAAAACATCTGCAGATCCGAAAAGGCAAATGGTCTTGTTTAATTCATGCATATCCAGTCTCCTTCCTGTCACTGATCTGCAGCACTGAATTTAGTCTCCTGGATTTCCTTAGCTTTATTATGCTGAGAGAGAGTGCAAGAGAGAGGGAGACAGAGAGACTTGAGCAATTATTAAACACCCGGAATTACTTCAGTCACTGAGGTCATTTGTAAATCACTAAGATAGCCTGGCTCCCAGGGCATGGAATTTGATTTTCCCTCCCCCCTCCTCCAATCTGCTGAACTATGGAGATTTGCAACAAGAAAAGCTATCTGCTGTGCAATCAATTTACAGAATAACATTTTGTTTGGTCTGCTATTGATGGATGCTAGCAGAAACTGGAAGCCCTGAGTTCATGACACAAGTGTTAGCATCCATGCAGAAGATATGGTTTTTCTGTCCTTGCAAGTTTATGCCTGTGATAGAATTAATCTCTGCACACAGTTAAACACTGCTTGCTGCACACATTGCACAGAAATCACTATTTTAAAAAAAGATTTAAAACAAAGGTATCTCCTACATTGAATACTGAGGGATACTATATGTATGGACATGTAAACAACTGTACAAACACAGATGGAAGCTTTGGTCTTTCCTCTCCATTACTATGTATATATGTAAATATGAAATAAAAACCCCCAAACTAGTGAGCATGTGTCTTGGATTGCACCGTATGCTCACGGCATCTAAGGTATCTCTACATTAATAATGTTTGACTTGGCTGTGTGCTGACTTTTCTGGGTCAATTTACCAGCCACTGAGATATAAGAAGTATCAGAAAAATGATAAATTCAGACTATCTGTATTTAGAGTAAGACTTTCCTACATCTCCAAATTTGCTGTAATTTGTTCTAGCCCTGGACTTGAGATACATTCATAAGACTTTTAACACCAAGCCCAGTGAGAATACTGATGATCATCCCTTTTTGACTGCAGATCAGAGAGTGGATTCCCTGTGGCTCTGCTACAGCTGTTCCAATCATCAAGAGTGCATGTTGCACTCCTCTTGTGCCCCAGCTACAGCCCAGGAAAACCAAGGTCTTGACTAACCCTTCTTGCCCAAGTGCAAAATATGACATTCACCATCCCCACTAAACAGACCTCTTTATAAAAATTAAACTCACTTGTTCTTGATAGCTGCCATAATGAATGCTTGGTCAATAAAGATTAATTCCTTGTTCTTGCAAACAAGAAGTTCTTGTGTCCATTTACTGAGGGAAGGAATCCAGTTGATGTATCATTAGTTGTGTGAGGAAATTGCACATCTGTGCAACTTGTTGTGGGAGTGTCTTCTCCCCTCATGTAATGCTGGGTTCCAATCTGCGTCAACAAACTAATGTTTAGCACTTTTGACTATAGAAGAGCAGAAGAAAAATATCAGAACCAAAAATCTGTGAAATTTGAGGGACTGACCAATTCAATGCTGCCTCTTGTAGAATGACATGAGCACTAGCAGCTGAGTAGCACTCTCAGATCCCTTAGGATTGAGTTAATGCTGTAATCTCTCCAAGTTTAGTATCTCATATGCATTTTGATTGCAAAAACACAACAAAATTCTAAAGGATCCAAGACAGTGGGAAAATACAGAGAAACAAGGGGTTTTACTTGCTAAAAGCAAACTGTTTTTACGCTGGCAACAGGAAACCAAGAGACAGTGCAAAGGATGTTGCGGCTGTTGGAAGGGCCACAAATGTAGTTACTGTGCATACCTGGGTGACTCATCGTCACTGTGACTCTGGCTTGTACTCTAAGGTCCCTCCTCCCCCAGCTGAAGCCAGCTGGCTCATCCTGCCTGGCCTCTCCATGTTTCATCTCTGCTAGAGTATCATCTGGAAAGCACTTGGGCTGGCACTACCATGGGCTAGATATTGGACTTGTGACATATATAGAATACACATGTGACACACATAGGAGTGATGTGCCAGTCCTTGCTTGAGGAGACAAGAAATGGAAAAAAGAAGTGAAGGGGGAAGCAGAGGTATGGTGCTGATGCACATGTATGAAGCTCAGCAGTTGTGGGGACAGAAAGCACAACTGGGACATTCTTCATTGTGCTTGTAAACTCTACCCACAGCATTGCCCATGGATGCATGTGCATCTTGTGGGGGACACCCTGCTCCACAGGAACTAGAGGGGATAGTCACTTGATCACTTGTAAGTTTTGGATTGGGATTTTTTTGTAATGAGTTTTCCTATGGGCACAGATTTGGCCATCTCTCACAGGCTTTCCATAACTGAAGTTGTCCACTAGCACTATGGACAGAGGATGACAACCTTTGCTTATCAGAAGACAGGACTGGGAAACACATTTCCATGTAGGAAGGAGACAGGATATCTGCCGCTGTGGGAGTAAAGGAGTAAGGCAACATGGCAGTACATTGTGATAATAGAGTATGGCAAATTAAAGGCAATAGAAAATCAAAGATCTGTGTCAGATTTTGTCTGTGCCACCAGGCTGGACCCTTGTGAAGGTCATCTGTCCCACTGCTCTTCAGGAAAGATTGGGAATACACCACATTACACAGCAAGAATGCAAGTGAAGGTGATGAGTCTGACTTGGGAGCAGGAGGTTCAGACTGACTCACATTTTTTATTCCTCAAGAAGATTGCCAGGGTATTGACAGGCATCCTCAGCATACATTCCCTCTGCAAACTGTGGAACTTGCTTTGCATGCAAAGGATAAATTAGTCTGCAATTTATTCTTGCACAGATTGTGAGCATATTCATACACAGCAAAAATAATGACTGAAGTTTATTCCTTCATCTATTCCTGCAGATGCCCTGTGTGGAGACCAGTGCACCCTCCGATGCCTGAGCAACAGAGAGTGCACTGGTGGGATGAGCCCTATTTCAATCAGAGCTCCCCATCTTAGGGCAAGAAAGAGACCTCCTTCCAAGATCCCTTGAGTTGATAATTTGTTTATGTAAATCTTTGTATCCCGGTTGGCCCGTTGGCCTCTCCACTCCAGTTGTCCGTTGCCCAGTTATCCCCTTGTTCCCTCCCCTGTTCTAGAAAGTTCTGCTCCCCTTGGCTCCCCATTGGTCCACCCTCTGTAACCACTCCCCTCAGTTTCCTCCATTGATCACTTTACCCTGGCCCCTCCTACAGTCCACCCTAAAGCCCTCAGTTCATTGGTTCTGATTGCCCTGCCCACCCCTGTCTGGACCCATACTTAATCCCCTGCACACACTTTGTTTTTGTCTTTGTTCCTCGACCCCTTCACTGTGCTTTGGAAGTAAACCTCTTCAGTGGAACCTGATATGAAGACCCTTCCTGCCTCTTGCTTTCTGGTGATCTTGCTAGTTGCTCAATCTTAAGATCAAGCCACTGCCAGCGTGCAGGGGATGCAGCTTCAACCCAGGCGGCTTCCCTTAGTGGAAGACACTCTCGGGGAGGACGTGGCCAATACCACAAAGATCCCGCCAGGTCAGCCCCGTAGTTCTGGATAGCTACTGTCCCTACAATTCAACAGTTTGGTGGCCAAGATCGTCTGTGCTGAGAGGTCATCAGAAAGACTTGGCAGAAACAGTGTAATGTAAGGATAACACATAGAAGCAGATAGGTGAGCTCTGTTGTCAGCATTGCCTCTGAGCTTTCATTGGCACTTCCTGTGTATCTTTCTTACTGTGACTGCAAGCTCTTTGGGCTATTTTTACTGATGACTACATTTTTGTACAGTACCTAGTACTCTTAAGTCTTGGTCAACGTCCTCATATTGTAGTACAAATGACAGTGGTAACTTCAGATGATGCTATATCAGATCTTCATTCCCTTCTTCAGCACATGTCAGCAGTAAGAGCCGTGGAGGGGAAAGTATTATAAAGACAAACCTGCAAAGTTTCAGGGACCGGGACAGAAACACATAAATGTTCTTATTTTCTTCCTTCCACACACATCACTTCCTTTCTAACATAACTCCTATTTACTGCTTCGAACACATCTGGCTGTGAGAGCTGTGGTCTTTCCAGAGTTTATTTTTCACTTTATCACTTATTTATGTGGCTGCACGTGTCAACATCAAAGGGAAGCCAAGAAAACAGTATCAACAGAGAGCTCTGTAAGTGATCTCTCTCATTGCACAACCCAGAAACCACAGGTGATCCCCTTACACTGAATTCAAGGACAGTATTGCTCTGAAATAGTTCCACTGAGAGAGAGATTTGCTGATGCTTGACTCGCAAGAAATTTGCAACATCACAGTACTTGGGGCAAAACAAGGAGGAAGGACAGAGTGCAGATCAAGCACAGGTACACAACCCAGAAGATAAATGCGTGTTTTTCAAAGGGCAGAAGGAAGCTTTAGACCCATCTCACACCCCTTCTGCCCCTCACCCCCACTCCCACCATTGGAACATACTGAAAATGCTTTATCCCACGGGGAACATCTGTGCGTGGTTGAGAGGGGATAAACATTTCCACATACAATCAGTTCTATGAGAATATAATGTTTCTTTTAAAGTTATGCCTGCATGGTTTTCTATTTCCCCAGCTTTGCAAAGTGTAAGGTGTCCTTGCACGAACAGTTCATGCTGCTCAGTAACTGCTGCCTGCCCTGTTCCCTGGTTGGCAAAGCATGTGCCTTTCTAATGGAAAAACCCATATCTGAAGAATCTTGCTTTCTGAATGCATCAGTCACTCCTCTTGCAAACTTGATCATACAAACTCTCTTGCCTCATTCTGGGGGATCCAGAACTCATGAGGATTTTTGCAATAGAACATAAACACACAGATCTGTGCTCCATCTAGCAATGGTGTCCAGTTTCTAAAAAGCCTAGCTGCTCCAGTGGAAGACATTAAGCCTTTATGATGGCCTAGCTTGCCCCAAAAGCAATGTGTTTCTATCATTAACTAGCAATAATCTCAGGGCCTTTAACAGCAGCTTTGAGAAATAATCTTTATGATTTTCATTTTTTGCAACTGCAATCACTGTGATCACAAATACATGGCTGTATTACAGCAATAATCAAAGATCTATTTTTTCCATGCTGTACAAGCTGAAAAGTGATATTCCATATCCTGAAGAGTTTAGAGGGTAAAGGCAAAACAGATGAGAGCTTGACTGGGAAACAGAATACAAGAAAATATAACAAATTGTAATGTGATTGGCATGTGTGGCTGTTTGCTTTTAAATTGGGTGTATAACCAGTGAAAAAGGAATGAAAAGAGAGGAATATATATTGTAACTGCCTTTTGGGGTTAGCTGGCTTTGTTTTCAGTCAAGCGCCAGTTCAATGCTTGAGAAGAGGAACACAATCTACATCTCTCTGCTACACAACAGTGAACTGTCAGCAGTGACTGTTTGGGATCTACACTGGTGCAAGAGCATGGAATTTGGAACTGGAAGAGTTTTTTTTCTACTAACACTACATATAACCTGCCTGCTGCAGCCAGCAATCTGCAGAGGAGTGTCTCCAGTTTCAGGCTAATTGGTTACTCTTTCTTCCTGGACTCTGAGCCTTCATTAATTTCCTCTCTGCTCCCAGCTATCATTCCTGGAGAGTTTTGGTAGGATGCTGTCAGATACATGTCAGGAAGAGATTTCTTTGCACTGAAAAGACAAGCTGATCCCATTTTCCTTTACTGACAAACTATGGTGCTTTCTCTTGCCAGTATGTGACTGGCAGAACTGGGCTTTGTATTTTATGCCATACTCACCCTGACCTCAATTACAGCATTGTATTCACTTCATTCACTAATTGCAACAGTTCTCTTTACTGTGAGTGGTAAAAGCTGAGTAATAAACCTAATGGTATTATGTAGTGTAGACTCCAGCTCATGTTGTTACTCATTCTTTCAAAGCAGAGACTGCTCAGGAGAAGGATGGCTGCCTAATTAACCGCCTTCTGCACTGAGGAAGCCTTGGAAATTGGCTCATTTTAATTTAGATTTCAACACCAATGACTTTGATTTCAAAAGAACCCTCCCTTTGTTGGATCAAAACAAATTTGTCATCTACATAACCTGACAGGATAGGGAAATCACTTACAGTGATGCTGAATGAAAGCACAGATATTGTGTCCTCTTTGCAATGTCAGCATGTGCTGGTATTTCTTTAGCAAATACAGAATCTCACTGCTGACATCAACTGTAGGAAAAGGTATCTCTACACTATAGCAGGAATCTCATCCCCTAGGGAAATAGTATGGCAACACATAAGTTGTTTTGAAGAACTAATACAAAAATACACAGAGGCCCTGTAATGGTTCTTTTGCCCTCAAATCTGAAGTCTCTGCTACTGAAGCACAACCCTCTTGATGTGGTTTGGCGAGTCCTGTGCACAGAGAGGTCAACCATTTAAGGAAGCATTCCTTCAAAACCTAAGAAGAAATTTAGCTACCCATTGGGAAACAGCCTGGATCATGAGAAGGTGAAGTCTCACTCTGAAGAGTGAGACAAAGAAAAGTGGCACATCAGAACAACCTTCTGTTGTTACAGGGAAAAGAAGGACAAACAGAAGCTCTTCAAGAGATCTGGTACTCTAAAGGAACAAACCCACAAATCGATATGAGATCTCTATTCTCCAGTGACAAGTACCTGAAAGCAGCTTAAATAAATCAGGAACTCCTGAGCCACCACATATACAGAGACCATTTGAGGCACTACAAGGCTTAACTATGCATGCCACTGAAATAATCCAGTAAGTTTTTAGGATGTGGGTTCTTTTAAAAGCCTTTGACTTCTCCAGACACTTAGAAAGAGTCAAAATGTCAGGTCACCTTATCTTTAACTAGGTGAATAAAGCAAATAATTTTGCAAAAACATTGCAGATGCTCTTACTGGAAAAGTATTTCAGGAGACAGCTTGAAGCTTGAGTCTTTCCTGTAAATAAAGAGACAGACTGGCAACCTTTTATGACTTTCATGCGACAAGGAGAATGGAGAGAAAGTGGAAATGGCTCCATTATCTCAAAACCAAAATGGCAACCCTCACCTGTGTAAAATCTGTTTCCTTTTCTATTGACATGTTTTAGGTTTTGAAGGGTTAAGTCACCAGTATGGAGCAACTCCAACGCTGCAGAAAAAAACCTGTGAGATCTTTTTAGTGGTGTATATGTCTCTGCAGAGTGATGTGTCTGCAAACCATACTGAATTATCTGATTAGAAAGCGAGAAAACACAAAAACAGCCTGCAGTGAGAAAATGAGACTGTGCAGAATCTATCTGCCAGCAAAGCAATTAAAAAGATGGACTTCTTAGAACAGCATTGACTGTTGTTTGTGTATAACACTCAGTGGGCTCTCATTCCCACAGATAACACTCATGCATTGCAGCACCTGAAGACCATGTGATGATCACTGTGTAGCTCACTACATTTTCAGTAGCTAGCACGAGTTTAATCCCTAACTAAGCTATTTCACAGGTGTGAGACTGAACAGTCTCCTCACACAGGAGTGGTGCAGAAAGACTTGCTTGTTTGTTTTTATTTCCTGTAAATGTATTTTTCAGAAGGTTTGTGGATATGTATCTCCCTCCTCTGGTGCACAATAAAGTAACACCCTGGTGGAAGATTTGGGAGATTTGATGTGGAAAGAACTGAAAATAGGGGAAGAGTCCTCAGTGCAGGAGCACTTCATAAAACTCATGGGAGATGATGTATTTCTTTTGTTTCTCAATTTCATTATACTATCATCATATAATATAAATGTAATAGCTGTTGTCTACACCTAGGCACTTTGCATTCATGAATAGTTTGCCTTAGAAATAGTTCAGCCCTGATTTGATGGCAAATCTCCATGTATGTCAAAGAAAGTGCACACTGCCCCCTGGCAAGTTGGTAACAATGGATGAGGAGAAGGCTGAGGTACTCAAAAACTTTTTTTGCCTCAGTCTCCGCTGGAAACCCCTCTCTCCACATCTCTTGATGTGGTCCATCTTGAGTGGATGGACTGCATGGCAGGCAGACTGGGGGGAGCAAAGTCCCTCCCACAGTAAGAGAAGATCGCATTTGTGACCATCTATGGCACTCAATGAGATGCATCCCAGAGTCCCCAGGGAACTGGCTGATGTAGTTGCCAAGCCATTCTCTGTGTTATTTGAAAAGACATGGTAGTCAAGTGAAGTCCCAGGTGACTGCAAAAAGATAAATACTGCACTTATTTTTAAGAAGTGTAGAAAGGAGGACCATGGGAACTACTGACCTGTCAAACTCACCTCTATGCCTGGGAAGATCATGGAACAGATCAACCCAGACAACCTAGTGTCCTTCTATGATGGAGTGACTACATCAGAGGACAAGGGAAGAGCTACAGATGTCATCTATCTGAACTTCTCTAAGGCCTTTGACATGGTCCCCCAGCACCTTTCTCTCTAAATTGGAGAGAGATAGATTTGATGGGTGAACTAATCGATGGATGAGGAATTGGTTGACCAGTTGTATGCAGAGGGTAGTGATCAATGGCTCAGTGTTCAGATGGACATCAGTGACTAGTGGTGTCCCTCAGGGGTCTGTGCTGGGAGCTGTACTGTTACTTTTCTTCCTCAGTTACAATAGACAGTGGAATTGGGTGCACTCTTGGCAGGTTTGCAGACACCACCAAGCTGAGTGATCCTGTTGGCACACCTGAAGGACAGGATGCCATCCAGAGGGACCTGGACAAGCTTGAGAAGTGGACCCATGGGAATCTGATGAGGTTTAATAAGAACTGAGTGCTAGGAGCTGCACCTGAGTTGGGGCAGCCCCTGGTGTTCATCCAGGTTGGGGCATGGACAGACTGAGAGCAGTCCTGCTGAGAAGGACTTGGGGATGCTGCTGGATGAGAGGCTGGACATGAGTCAGCACTGTGTGCTCCCAGCCCAGAAAGCCAATTGTGTCCTGGGCTTTATCCAAAGCAGAGAAACCAGCAGAGTGAAGGAGGGGATTCTGCCCTACTACTTTGCTCTTATGGGACCCCACCTGGAGTACTATGTCCTCAATACAGGAAAGGCATGGACCTGGTGGAGAACATCCAGAGGAGGCACACAAAAATGATCAGAAGGATGAACACCTCTCCTATGAGGACAGGCTGAAAGAGTTGGGGTTGGTCTGCCTGGAGAAGAGCAGGCTCCAGGGAGACGTAATTGCAGCCTTCCAATACTTAAAGGGGCCCTACAAGAAAGATGGGAACAGACTTTTTAGCAGGATCTGATGCAATAGGACAAGGGGCAATGGTTTCAAACTAAGTGAAGGTAGATTTAGACTAGATATAAGGAAAAAAATTTGACAATGAAGATGCTGAAACAGTGAAACAGGCTGTCCAGAGAGGGGGAAGATGTCCCAGCCCTGGAAACATCCAAGGTCAGGTTGGACAGGGCTCTGGGCAACCTGTTCTAGTGGAAGATCTGCCCATTGCATGACGGTTGGACTAGAGACCGTTAAACGTTCCTTCCAACCCAAACTACTCTATGATTCTGTGATCTTCTCTGAACTCAGTTCTTTCATTCCTATCAGGTTGTTTCTCTTTCTTATCAGGATGATACAGAGACACATTTTCCCATTTTCCTAGCTGTTTTGTTCATTCACAAAAATGGCATGACTGCAAGTTGCCAGACCACATGTTAAAATGACCCATATTTCACTCATTTTAGTAATTTTATATAGATCTATACTTGGCACTACAGTGAGTCCACTCATGGCCTATGAGAGAGCCTAAAGAAACTGAGTTCATCTCCTCTAACATCTGACATCAGTGACAATCAGATGATTTCTCTCTGCTGACTTGAAGGGGCTCTGGAGAACTGCCTTAAATGCAGACACTTGCATTGGCTAGCAGCCTGCCTTAGGCAGTTCCCAGAAAAAAACCTTCCCACCTCTTGTGCTCCACTCTGCCTTCTGCTTGGTTCATCTTCAGTTTGAGCTGTGCCAGAGAAAATAATATTATTGCCCTAGTCCAGAACATCAGCTGGAAAGGAAAAGTGATCTCGGCAGGGAGAAGCAAGCTATCACTGCTGACATCCATCTTGCAGCAGAGCAGGTGTTCTCTCACAGGTGGGTAGAAAACTGCTTGCTGCTTCTCCAAGTAAGACTGCTCAAGCTGGTGTAGAAAATTCAGATTAGAAGAGAAATCCTTCATCTGCAAACTCCTTCATGCTTTGACACAGTTAAGGGAATTTAAGAAGAAAAACTCTGTTGGCTTGAGTGCTTCCTAAGAGAAAAAGAATTAAAAGGCCTTACCGTGTGCAGAGCTCAACAGAATCAGACAGCTGCCAAAGAGCTGCTTAGCTCAAGTGGCCTCGCAAAATGTGTCTATGGCTGCTCAGCTAACCATGTCAGTCGTACAGCAACTCTTACATGGTCATTTGGGGGATGGGAGTACACTGTACATCTAAGTCCAGCCACCCTCTAAGAGCTGCAACACCCAAATGAGCCTGAAGTGTTGCCTGAAGTAGTTACGTCTCACAGTGGGAAAGGCACAAGCAACAGCTCTATTTGCTCTCTCAATTTTTCTTTGGCTGCATAGAAATTGAACTTTTCCCCTTGAACACAAGGGCAGCCTTTGAGCTAGAAGGAGATAAATGAAAAAACCCAGAAGGAAATAATGAATCAAGAATTAAAAGGAACATCTAATACTAAAAGAGGAAATGAGAAAATATAGAATATGATCCTGAAATGTAATGCACACCTATGCCGTTACTGCTTTCAGAATAAAATTACAACAAGCATTATTAAAAAGACCACTGTGTGTGCCCAACACTTGGAAATTCAGTTGCTTTACTAAGTGTAAGTGATACAAGTGTGCAAGGCTGAATGATATTAAATGACTGAAATGATATTTAAAAATTCTGCAAACCATTTCCCTGCCTTTTAACTTGTAGCATTTGTACAGCACATCAGTGCTGTTCCTGGATTAAAAAAAAAAAAAAACCAAAAAAAACCCCACAACCAAAAAACAACAACAAAACCTTCATTCTTGCACAGGAGCTTTTGAGTAATGGATATTAATTTAAAAATATGGTGGAGATCTTGTTTTACTTCTCCAGTCTCCCAGCGAGTGGATTCAGTACGCTCCTACGTGCTGTAGGTCTACTTGTGGGTGTGCTGATGGAATAGCAGTGGGCTTCAGCAGCATCCACGATTTACAGGAAGCTGCATTCACGCTGTTCACTCCTGTTCCCGTGCTGTGTCCGCAGTCAGTGACAAGAGGCTGAGGTGTGCGCTGTCCAGAGCTCGCTCACGCCAAGCCCCGCGCACTCCGTCCCCTGCCGGTGTGTGCGCGGTCCCCTGGCGGTGTGTGCGCGGGCACAGCACTTGCGCTGCGGCGCTGCTCGGGCCGGGAGGGCAGTCCCGGGCGGGGCCGCGCTGCTCCTGCCCGCGGCGGCGGCACCGAACGCCGGGGCCGGCCCCCAGCGCCCCCCCGCGGCCGCCGCCGCGGCTGCTCCCGCTCAGCCCGCTCGGCAGCCCCGAGCCCCCGCGCTGCCGCAGTCTCCTCCTGTCTCTGCCCACGCCAGGACCTCTGCAGAAAGCCGTGAGCTGCTGTTTTGCACCTAGAGTCTGCAAACCGCCTGTACGCACCGTCCCCCCTGCGCAGCCGAGGACTCGTTCTGGCTCTCTTCACATTCATATGGATTCACAGCCCTTTTGCCACAAGCACTTGGGGACAGGAGAATAGCTAGAAAAGGGGGCAGTTCCTGGTATCTCAAGGAGCAGTGTTTCTCCACCTGCTGATCCATGTGGATCAAAATTCTCCTGCCTTTACACGCCCTCAGGGAGCTAGCTAGCAGCACCGCACTGATTCGGGGATGTGCCTCACTCAGCTTTGGCCCGTGCATCTAACTGCTCTGCGGCAAGCAGAAGAGGCTGAGTTAGCTGGAAGGAAAGCTGTGTGTCTCTTCTGGAAAGCCACCTACTCTAATGGGCTGCTGCACACAAGGGCCTGCAGTCCTCTGTTCAAAATGGGCACTTTGTGAGCTGAACTGAGGAAAACTGCATGTAGGAAAAGGAGCTTGGAGGTGCCTCTTCAGCTGAGGGCACATTCAGCCTCTCCCCAGGGTCCAGAGGAATTTGATGCATTTCCAAAAATAACAAATGTTCTTGAAAGCATTGACATTCACTGCTGAGTACCAGAGGTCTCCCAGGACTGGCTTGGACAGTTCCCACATGACAGGATGTGGGGAGGAGAGAAAGAGGTCAGGGGTCTCTTTGCTCATTCTTTATATGAAGGCCAAAGCAGGGAACTGGAGGCTCCAGAAAGTTCACTGCAGTTCTACAACTCTGTTCATTCCATAGTGCTCACTTGTCTCAGTTGGTAAACAAAGCCCAATAGTACAAACCCCAGGAATAAGCTTTACTTGTTCTAGTCCACTATTCCAGGCTTACCCTTCTGCTTCCCAGTTTAAGACTCTGGAAGACAAAGTATGACTCCATCCCAGGACAGCAGGAAATATTCCCTATGTTTCTCATAAGCTCCCAAATTATTGATAAACTTTGGGCTTCTCACCTCACATCCTCATGAAGTGATACTCCTTTAGCCCCATAAATTATGAAGACATCAGCACTGAGCAATGACAAAATGCTCCCTGGCAGGAGAATTGGGCTCCGCACAAAACTGGCCAAAGGACAAAGCCACTGTTTTTTCCTGTGTGGTGCTCCCACCAGAACACCTGCCAGGATGCTACAGTCACCATGCCTCACCTGCTTATGAGGGAATGGTGTAGTGGCTGTGCAGTGAGAAATGAACTTGAAATACTGGATTTGTTGAAGCTTTGGGCTGAACCCCCATGATACTGATAGTGCCTTTCCCCTATCTCACACAGCACCTACCATGATGTGCCTTGTGGGCCTTGTCTGGGGCCATGTGAATCTCTGGGACTGGACCCTGGTGCAAATGGTCTGTGACCTGCAGAAGGGCACCGAGCTTTCAGCTGTGATCTGCCCAGCACAACTGTGAGCAACACTGAGTAGAAAAAGCAGGGAGCACATTCCCTTCTGGAGGACATCCGAGAGGGGCATCCAGCCACACAGCCACTCTGCACTAAAGCAAGGACCAGTGGTGCCAAGGAGGATATGAAAGGAAAGACTTGGCTGGCTCACACGTGTTTCATAGCTACCCTTGATATTTCATCATTCCTGCCAAAGGCACGGTATTGCTGGTTCTGAGAATGTAGCATGTCAAGTGACATTTCGCTGTGCTAGACCTATTTTACAGTGATGTTTTATACAAACCCACAGTTCTCAAACTGAAAAGGGGGAGGGCTTGCATGAAATGAATTCTTCAGGAAGGTATGGCAGATGCTTTTCTAAGAATATACTGCATGATAACACATAACACTCATGCCAAAGGGGAAAGGCCAAAGATATATATTGCCCTGTTCAGCTATCAAGGAGGCCTGATAAGAACACTATTGCACACTCAGCTCATTTTTTTACTTCTATGGGTTTTTTTATTACCCATTTACACCAGAGTTTTACCTAATTGGCTATGCTTAAATATTTTGGAGGGATGCTAAATTTAGAGATATTAAGCTGAGATTCATTCCCCATCTCTTTTTATCTTCCCTTTTCTCTGGGGCTGTCAAGTTATAGTGGTCAGCAGCTGTTGTTTCTTTTTACACCCCCACTTACAACAACTACATAGAAGGTTACAAACCTGGTCCTAAAGTAAGGATGACAACACCATAAATGTGAAACAAATATCATAGAATCATAGAATATCCTGAGCTGGAAGGGACCCACAAGGATCATCAAAGTCCAACTCCTGGCCCTGCAAAGGACAACCCCACACATCATACCATGTGCCTGAGAGCATTGTCCAAATGCTTCCTGAAGGTGTGGGTGTATTTCAGGGGAAAAAGCTAACAGTGCTTTTAAGATTTGAGGCCCACTCTTTAATGTAAAAGGTATGTTCTTCCTAGAAGGGGAGAACTTTGTGAGTTCCTTATAAAGCCTCAGGGTTCCAACCCCCAGAGTTACAGGAACATTGGCTCAAAAAGAAAAATTCCCTTTGCACCATTTACCCGGGGCTAAATCTTGCTCTGTGTCTATTAGTAACTCAAATGAGTCCAAGAGCACTCCTGGGAAAACCTCTCAGCCTCCAAGGCTGGGTGGCTGCATCCAGACTGCTTATCTGGAGCTGGTACTGGAACATCCTCACTCCACAAGTGTGGGGCTCTTTGGTGAGGGCACTTGCTGGCTGCCCTGGGGTAAGGGCTGGCTGTCCCCCTGCCAGCACCATGAGCTGGAAACTAACACTTGATCTTTGAGTTTAAATACCTTACAACACTCAGGCATGGCTGCTGGAGAATGGTGTGGGGACAGGCAGGGTATTCCTGGAGCCCAGAGCCATTAATCCCAGAAAAAGTATCTTGTGGCAAATACCCAAAGCAGCATCTGCTGTTCACAGACACATGTAGTAGGGTTCCTCGCATCTCCATCATTCCTATGGCTATCGCTGATCCAACAGGATTTATCTTATAAACACAGACAACTAGAGTGAAATTCTGGGCACCCAGAACTTCTTTTCCCTGACCTCCCTCTTGAGGTTCCCAGCATGACTAGATTTGCCTTATCCTTTGGAGAGAGAGCTCAGCCCTGCTTTAACCCCATCACATTCCCTTAAGCGTCTGTCTCTGTAGTGAACTGTGTGTTTCTGGAAGACATTCCTCTCTTCAAATTAAATATTTCTGATATTTTTCACTGTTCCTCCTTCAGCCCTTTTTATCAGAGCAAAAATACAATTTTGCTAGAAAACTTTACTACAGCAGTCATTGCTTAGAGGACCTTGGAGGTCAAAGCTGAGTAGACCTCAAGTGTCTTACCAGGCAACTGTGCAGAAATAAATTTCAATTTTAAAGATTCATTCCATTCATTTATTCCATGACCTGACACTGTTCACAAGTGTGAGCCATATCACACTTGTGTGTCAAGCCGTATCATAGACCACATGTTTAGGATTTAATTATCTTCACTATATATTAGATATACTATATATGGTGTGCTGGAGAGTCAAGACTCAGATTTAAATACGAAGGAAATGTACGTGGTTGAGGAGAAAGCCCTGAGGAATTCTCCAGTCCTGTCCTGACTGTCAGGAGTGTTTTGTGTGTTTTTGGACATGTATTCATGATCTGCTTTACCTGACCTCAGTCAGCATCGTCAAGAAAAGGCAGCACCATCCAGGCTGCTTCTCTGGCCTCCAGCTACATCACCACTGTTGTGGTGGCACTGGGATTAATTTGGCTGTGGCATGAACTGGAACAAAGAAAGGATTTAGCTTGCACAGCTGCACAAGGGCTAATGCCACTACAAGGGAGAGAGAGGCACTGGGCTACTCAGCTAGGAATTTGGGGAGGCAGGGAATGATCCTGCCCATTCAGGTAGAAGTTTCTCTTCCATGGGGTCAGGCTGTTTGTAAAACCACACCCACACGACAGGGACCCTCCCTTCTCTGATTGGTGAGACAATTCAGGCACTGTGCAGTGTCTTCTCACTTGGATCACAATGATTTATACAGTAAAATCCCACGAGTTTAATCAATTAAAAGGTGGTGATTTTGGCCTGCCTGAGGGAAATGATGAGGTGTGAGGGTGATAGCTACTTTAGCTTAAGAGATAAGAGCTGAGACCTGGCAGTAGCACACACCCAACTGCAGGCCAGTCCTCCCTCGGCAGGGAGGGCTTAGTGCTGCCGTGCCTAAGGTTGCTGTCACAAGAGGAATCTTTTATCAGCTCAAA
Organism: Pomatostomus ruficeps; assembly: GCA_013400735.1. Taxonomy (NCBI): domain Eukaryota; kingdom Metazoa; phylum Chordata; class Aves; order Passeriformes; family Timaliidae; genus Pomatostomus; species Pomatostomus ruficeps. Next base: position 10,350 of record VYZT01051463.1, on the reverse strand, counting down.
AGCAGCACCACAGGGCCTGCACTGAATGTGTGCCCACAATGTAACAGCAGAGGTGGCCCTGTTGGTTGGTAAACAGCACTGCTCCCCGAGGAGAATTTCCTCTTGAACGCTGACAATTGCTAATGCAAATTAGAGCTGCCTGCAGTTTTAAGGACAAACTCTCTGTCATGTTTTCACCAGAAATCAAGTAATATGAAACATGATTTGCCACTAAGACATGTTGATTGTCTGGGCTTCACAATGTCCCTGAAATGAGTACAAGCAACTCAGAGGATAATGTGCCATCAGCTGCTCCTGCCTGATCTTCAAGGACTGGAGATCTTGGTGGCATTGGAATTGAAGAACTCATCTGTCCTTGATAAAAAAATACTTCAGCATCTGCCTTCCCTTTCCTGCTAAATGAATGATGGTTGCTGTAGGCACACACTCTTGTAGAAAACTTCCAGCTATCGAGGGGAAAAGATGTCCAACAATGACACAGACATTTAAACAGCTAGGAGTGTACAAGCTAGATGTGGCCTTTATGATATTTGCTATTAAACTAGATAACTGAGCAAAAGCCTTGAAGAAACTGTGGGCACTTAATCAAGTGGATCCAAGTAACAGCAAATGCAAGTTAACTAAAAATGCAGTTAATCCCTGAAAGTGCAGAGCAAATGGATTACCATGTACACAGTGTGCAGGTGGTTGCTGTCCATTTTCGTGCAAAGGAAAGAACCTGTGCTCAGCTGGGGCACCTAGGATAGCACCCTGCGGCCCCACTGGCCCTATGCATGAATGAGAAGTGCAAGAAAGAGAATATTCTTGTGCAAATTGCAAGCAGCAATTCTAAAACAAGAGGCAGGTGTGTACCTCTTCAAGGTCAGCTGAAGAGCCTGGTAGCATGAGGGTGAATAAGGCCAGGGTCCTGCTTCAGAGAGGCTGCTGGGGAGGGACTGGATGTGATTCACTTCAGGAGGGTGTTGGTTGACAGTAAGGAGGAGGCTGGCAGCCCTCGCTTCCTACCACAGTCACTGGTGCAGCATTGGCAGTCGCAGGGCACAGAGAGGGAAAGGAGATCGGGGCTGCTGCAAAAGGAGGGGGAAATTGAAGCTTCTCCCTTTTTCTGCTCTGCTTCTGGTGCCTCAGTTTGAACTTGTGTGTCTCAGTTCTATTGTGTTTCTGGGTGTTTGTTTTCCCTAGAGGTTCACCTGCAAGGACAGATCTCTGTGAAGAGAATCCCTCCACTCTGTGCCAAAAGCTAGAGATCCTGATCAGCTGGCAGGCCAGGCTTGCTGTCCCTGCCGTCCCTGCCATCCCCGCTATCCCTGTATTGCTGCTACCTGGGGGTGCCATGGGTGCCCCAGGGACAGGTGGCTGCTCCTCATCCTTTCTGCTGACACCATCAGAGTAGTAAGAGGTTTTACAAGCATCGTCATGAACCAAGTCATGTAACCATTTCTGTCCTCTCAGCTGCATTTGCCTCACAGGATGGCAGCATTTGATATCTCAAAAGATAAAGAACATTTTGTTGTAAGCAAAAGAAAACTAGACAAGATTGATGACGGTATGAGGTAGAGTGGAAATGAGCTCAGAACCGTAGACAAGGCAAAAGTCTAAATGTGAGGAGGATTATAGTGTGCAAGTGGAGAGTCATTGAGTCACGTTTCAAGCTTGCACCATAAAATGATCTATAACTATTTCCCAGAAGGTGATTAGTTTGCATAACTTGGAAGTTTTATGAAGGGTGATCATTGGAACTCAATGAATAATTACTTTTTTGTGTTTCATTGGCATATTTGGAAAGTCAAGAGGACTCATTTCAGTCAGACTGAAAGGAAAAAAATTGATTTTTTTGTGAATTGAGAAGTAAAACAAGTAATAATTGGGAGGCTTCAAAACAGACATTTAATCCTAAAAATGTTAAGGCCTGATTTTGATGGTGTCTATTTAAATATTGTTGAATATTTAAAAATAGAGGGATTTTGGAAAGAAAACGATACTTTGGAAGAAAAATCAAATAATTTCATTTGAAAAAAACCACTGAGAATTATTTAATTTGAAATTCTGACTTTTTTCCTTGATATTAAAGAATATGATTGTACTGGCCAAGCTCCTGAAATGTATTACTATCTCCTGTCCTAAACTTTTGGCTGCAGAAGTTTATTTCAAAAACAAAAGCCCCATTCCAAGGCTTGACAGTATACCAGGCAAATCCAAATTTCTCAAGACTCCAGAGCCTGCAGACCCATGCGTCTCCAGCTCCTCAGTGGCCTAGGGGACTTTAACAAAACACTTATCAGTTACTGCCAAGTCACAGACAGAAATTATAGCTGCATCCTCTCCAGAGCCTGCATTTGCCAGCTCAGTGCATTATGACTTAGTGCACAATCTACCATTAAATAGCTTGCAAATGAAATTGCTCTGTTTCAGGATGCAGTGTTAAAAGAGCAACAAGGAAAGTGCTCTTACAGAGCATTCTTCAAAGCAGGAATGGGCAATGCTGTAGTTTAGTAGCTGTAGGAATGGTAATGAAGGGAGACTGAGTCCTGCCTAACCCCTCTAGCCCAAAGCCCCAGAGATACCAGGTATTTTCACTGAATCTTGACCCCTGGCAATAACCCAACACAGGCTGATATATGAGGCACGTAGTATTGCAGTAATATCACTTACAAAGCTGTTACAGCAAGATTTGTTGATGTGCATAGGTCCTTAGAGTAATGAGAACCAGGTAGTCTGCTCTCTTCTACTTCTTCTAAAAGATATCAGTTAGTTGCTGACATTTAAAACTCACAAAAAGTGGGTTAATACAATGGCCATTTAAATGAGCACACATAGCAAAAAACCTTAGGAAGTGAAACTTTCTCAAGAAAGCTTTGCGTAACTGCAGTTGCTTTTGCTGAAAAAGGTTCCCTTTACCTTTTTCTCATTTCACCTATTACTGGTTCTAAATAAAGAAAAAAGAAAAAATATATACTGCCGGTATGTAAGACACTGCTGGGCCTTTTTTTTTGCAAAAGAACTAATGATTTAAAAATGAAAAATATTGTTGGGGATTTAAAAAAGTTTTATGAAAATAGGTACATGCATTTTCTAAAAAATAGTCCCTTTTCCTTCAACATTTCTTCAAAATTGTAAAATTCAAAACATTTCTTCCTATTTTGCTTAGAGTTTGATTTTTATTGGACCCAATCCAACACATTTGTTTCCTTTGTATGTACCAGATATAATCTCACTGATATCAAAAAGAAAAATTCCCCAAGTGGCATGTTACCCACACGCCCATCATCCTTTTTATATACCCTCTTACTGATTTTGCAGCCTTTTTTCATAATCTCTTTCCCCTCTAGGAATACAGTTGCAAACTTCCTTGATTCTCCCCTTCATCCCTAGTACACAGGCCAACAAAATTGTTCACTATCATATTTTCTAGTATGTTATCCCTGTGGCCAGAACATTAAGAATTCTTTTGGAGGATGGATTTGAATTTTAAGATGTAGGGTTTCCTAGCTGGGTTTTCAGGTATGATAGTGGGAGGAACCAGCTAGAGCTGTGAAGAAGCACTTAAGTTGAATGCTCACTATAGTCAGAGGCTTTATAGCAGGCATTAATCAATGCTGAACTTAAATAACCGGGAGAACAAACTGGCCACACTCACACATTCCAATTAATATCCTTAAGAGTTGCTATGATATGACTGTCTGAGAATATGAGAAAGATAAAGCTTGTAGGGAGTGCTAGTATCTGTCAGCAAAGAGGTAGTGTAAGCAGGAGTTTCTGAGCAGAGAGGTAGAGGCTTGTCAGCTATTTCAAACTTCACTTTGGCTAATGAAAGACTTCAGCCTCTCCTTGCACATCTGGACTTTCAGACATTTCAGGGGTTTGTTTTTGTGCTTAGGCCTGCTAAGCACTTTGGGAAAGGGCAATTTCTAAGTCCTAGAAACGTGGTTTCAAATACTTCATAAACTAGGGAAGACAAAGGGAGTTTGAGTTATCATTAATCAAAGAGTAAGGTTTTGTACAAGAGATCAGATCCTGTGGTGAAGAGTGGGTTGAACAACAAATCCTGCAGCTGGTACATTTTGGAAGGTATAGGACCTGGTTTTAGTTTGCTGACTCACCTGATGTCAGCCACAAAGCCACTGTAGTATCCCATTTGCAGAGATGTCTGCCTTATGGAGTGACAATTTTTCTGCAACTGCTACACTTCAAAACCAGAAAGATTCTTGCAAAGCCTGGGGTTTTTTACAAGCCTCTGCTAGAAATTCTGTACCTTTGTTTTCCAGAGCGCCCAGCCTATGATTTAATAACTATTCTAATGGCAACTCACAATCCTTACATACATCACTGTAAACTTTCAGTAACATGTGGTGGCATGGACCAAAGGCAAATAGATTGGACATTAAAGTTCCTTACATCAGGGCATCAGCCCTACAGATCTTAGACATAATTCCCAGGAATACATTCTCGTACAAACCCTGAATAAACAATCTGTGATAAAGCCACTATTCATTCTATGCTTTTTGTAAACAAAACTGCAAAGAAAGAGGCAAGGAGAAGGTGTCTGAAACAGAAAAGCAAGGCAAGGTTTATAGCAAGGAGGGATTCTGAAATAATCCCCATCCCTCAGTGTTGTGTTTCTGTATTGCTTTGCTCCGTCATGCAAAATTTAAAGAGCATTATTGACAGGGATGCAGGTGGTGCATTATCTGGTCTTCACTAAAATGTTTTTTCACTCATAAGAGACTTCTGGGCAGGTTTTGTCTGGGAATACACTTCACTCAGCCCAACAGTGACATCTCAAAGCACTAAAAAGCTACATATACCCTTCACTGATCCAGCCACTCATATTTCTGCCAAAACATCCTTTCCTCCCTTGGTATTCTCATTTCCCTGTCTCCACCTCATCACAAGCCCTCTGAGATTTCCATGTAGAAGCTGTTTCCCTAAGATGTCCAAGGTTTGTGACTTGTGTTCCCAAACCCAGTGTGCCCCTGGGCATATTGTGCTGCAGTTCTGAGATGTAACTCTCAGCTCACATCCACTCTTTAGAAATGGCCCCCAGACTTTGGCAAATGAAGCTGATCTTCATTACTTACTTGTCATTAATTCAAAGAAGTACTTTAGAATCTGCTCTATGCCCTTCCTTGGATGCACTTCACACTGTGAGCTTAGGAAAAAGCCTTTCTTTGTCAGGTCTCCTGTCTTTCAAACATTTGGATTCTCTGTATGTCCACTGAGCTGGAGCACTATCTCCTTTATGTATACTTCATTGAGTCCTTTGCTTTATAAAGGTTTAGTTCTAAGTTTTCCAGGAGTCCTGCTTTGATCTTATTGGTCTGAAATACCATAACTTACTTTCTTATTTTCTTTTACATCAGGGACTCCATTAGCCCTGTGTAAACTGGAAGTAGGCCCTTAATTGTGCTCCTCATCTGGATGCTTTACAAATATTTCTTACCCATCTCATTTTTTATTAGAATGTAACTTCTCACATATTTTCAGCAAAACTTTATGATTTATTCTTGTGTCCCTCATTAAATGCAAACGTTTGCACTGCCAGAGCCAGAGCCTCAGAAATATGTCTATCTTTTGCTGTTTTTCCTTTTTGCAATGCTTTAAGAAATAAAGGAAAGTGGAAGTAAAACATTTCTCCAGTATTTCTCCAGTCATGGGGTACACTTAACTGCTTAATTTTAGACGTGGGGGGTTCCTTTGGTTCTTCTCTGCTTATTCATGAAAACAGTCTAGCTTTCAGTGTTTGCTTTGGAGTGAAGATATCTGCTTTATTCTGTGCTCAATCCCAAGTGATTGGTCTAGAAACAACAAATATGTGGAGCTCTGCTTTGGCAAACTCCTTCCAGTAAAGGAAAGTCGCTAAACATCTGCCGAGACCCTTATGGTCTCTGTTAAAATTTGTCATAAAATTTTCCCCTTGCCACAACCCCTGACAGGAAACTGGAGAAGAATAAAGAATTTGGTGTGTGAAGACCTTTTGCCTGTGTTGTTTCTCAGCTCTGTCTCTGTATGTCCTCTTACTTCTGTCTGTATCTCTTTCCATACATCTCAGATCTTACATTTTGACTGTAAGCTGCATGGGGATGGGGTGGAGGCAATACATGCACACAGGCAGGGGGCCTGGTTGCTACTGGGACATCGATGGCTTATGACAAATAATATGTAGCAAAGGCAGCCAGTAAGGGCTAGAATGCAGACACTCAAGGCTAACTGAGAACTGGTAGCATGAAATGTTGGGAAGAAAGTTGCCCTCTGTGTTAGATAATTAAAATTGCTGTGCATATCAGGAAAGCTTGGCTATAATTAACTGTACAGTAGGGGAAACAGAGCTTAGCTTCCAGAAAAGAAATACCAATGATTGTATCACAAAGAAAAAGGACATTCACACATCCACCCCCATCTCAAATCTTTTGGGACAATTTGCTGGCCAGCAGAAGTGCACAAGAAGACCAACCCTGTGTGCCCTAAGAAGCAGTGGAAAGAGAATTCCTCAGCTAGTGCTGTCCTCACCTCTTCTTAGGCTGGATTGAGGGCACAGGCTTAGGACTGGAGAGCAGCATTTACAAAACCAGGTTAGAAGCTGAGAAAAAGGCAACAAATCTGAGAGACTTAAAAATCAGTAGTTTTGTGATGTGAATTGTGGTTCCTTCAGGAACTAAGCCTGATCCACCAAACTTGGTTATATCTAAGCCTTTACTTACACTAACCAGGTTTTAGTCCTTTAATGGTAATGAAACGATATTTTTCCAGTCACTCTGTTATTTCCTTTTCTCTTTACCTCTTGTTTTGTACAAAGGACTTTTTCTTCAGCCGTATCACTTAGAGGTCTGGATTTTTTTCAAATGACAGTGCATTTCAAAACCCCAATAGGTTTGTGGCAAACTAGCATGGTAAAAACGTGAACTGTTTAACATAGTAAGACATGATCTCACATTCTGAGTTTAGCAAAATATCCCGAAACCAGATACTTATGCAAATTACAAGAATTTCTTCTCCCCATTACATCTCAAGCACTTTACCAAGCAAGTTCCTGTCACAGAAGAAGAAACCTGGGCAGCATGAGACAGGCTTAAAAGTGTGAAAATAATTTTGTGAATAATAACATTTTGCAATGGGAATTCTGACAGGGTATCAGCAAGAAGGTTTGCCCTAACAAGTGTTCAATAAAGAAAAGCAAGTCACTAAAATGCAAATGACTAACCCAAAATGAGAAAGAAACTTATGTGAGAAACCTAGTTATTTAACTTCTAGCAGTCTGAGTAATCACAGAAGTGTAGTCCAGTGTAAAATTGCATGTCCCTCCCTCAGCTAAGCTCAAAGAGGTTGTGAAGCCCAGACCACTCCTAAGCTGAAACCTCTGTTTAAGGCTCTGCAGCTCTGCACTGCAAGGCCCTCAGTCCCCTCCCCTGCTCTGACGCTTTGCTATGGTAGCATATGTAGAGTATAAAGATTTCCTGTGAAATACACGGGAATTAATATACGGCTAAGAACAAAAAGCACTGTAAGTATGGGCATTAAAGGAAAGAAGAATATCACATTGATCTTTTGGAGCACAAACACAAGCTTTTAGGAACAGCCCAAGGAATAACCTCACTTAAAGACCCGAATCTCAAAGTCAAAATTAGGGCTTTTCCTTCAGCCGTTCCCTTGCCTGGCCGCTAGGCCACGTGTAAGGTTCCATTTATGGGAAAGGGTGAAAGATGAAGAGTTCCCAAGATAAAACTGTCAGGGCAGGAAGATACCAGACTACACAGACAAGAAGGTGCAGTGACTAGGTAAGATAGGTCCTATGGCTGTAGCCCACAAAGCATGGCCTGTATTTTTCATGTGATCTATTCAGCGAAGGTGGGGCAAGCAGAAGTCCAGAGACTCTTGACCAGCTAAAGAGTAGTTAGAAGAGGGACACAGAAGAGAGAAAAGCTGACCCCAGTGATTCCTGTGGATTTTATTTTACTGGGGAACTCATTCAGTTATCAATACCTTGTTCCATGCTATAACTGACCTGGGAAGGATGGGAGCAGTGAAAGTGAGATCGTATTTCGAACAAGATCTCTTTTACTGCATGATCTATCTGTTATCTGCATACATCAACTCAAGATCTAAAGTCTGATTAGGACAGGTAGAAGGCAGCACGGCAAGGTAATCTCTATCCATTGGAAGGGATAACCCAAGGCAGGCTGGCTCACTTTAGGCTGCCGTATCTGTGAAGACAGAGATGAATTCAAGAGACTCGGTAGGAGACATGTTGTGCTTTACTTAGAAGAGTAATTATCATAACACAAGGCTTTTAAGGAGGAACGAGGGTAAAAAGGACAAAGTTGTGGATCTGAAAAGGCACCCTGAGAACAAAACAGCCAGGAAATAAAATGAGTACCACTGGAAACAAAGCTTGCTAGGGCTGTTTAAAACAGGAGACAGAGGAGTACCAGAGTGCTGCCTGTCACTCTAGCAGTGCAAGGTCCTGTGCATATGTGTGATATGAGCAATGAGTTTTACATGGCAATCCTTTGCTAGTGTTTAGTGGCTAATTGCACCATCAGTGTGCAGTCTCAGTCAATTATCAGGAGATGACACTATAGTTGATGAAGCTCAAATGCATCATTTGTTTAACTGCATGCAAAACCCAAGCCCAAAAGACACAAAGGACAGGTAATTTAGTTACTACTCTGGATATGAAAATGTCAGGCATAACCCAGTAATTTCAGGCCATAAATCTCACTGATATTCTGGTACATGATGTTGCAATAGCATTTATTTAATGTTACATTTAATATTAAAATTGATTTAAGCTTGTCTAACCAGTAATACAATATGTGCCTGTCTCATTATTAGGGTGCAGCTTTTCATTTTCCCATAGCTGTATTTTATTTATCATCAGTTCTGTTTTGAATACTGGTTAAGATTAAAATGACTGTGAATCTGTCATTACAAACAAATATTGCATAACATGGGTATGGAAGCAGTAAACTTATTTATATCATTACTTATGTGATTTCAAGATTAAGTATTTATCCTGGATCTTTGGATTGGGCAGGCTAGTGTTCAAGAACGAATGCTGTTAGTTTTTCTAGGTCACAGTGCAAAAGCAGGTCTTTGCAATCTACTAGATCCACATGTATAAATGACAAAGCACCTTCTAAAAGAAATTCTCAAAGTGTGAGTAAAAAAAGAATGCTGACCTTCAGGATAACTGAAGTGAACCTTCATTTTTATGGAATTCTTTAGGCAATGATTCATGGCTATGACAGCCTATCACATAAAAAAGCAAAACAATTTTCAGAGCTTAAATGACTTTCAAAAGGCACATGAGCAAAAACTGTTTCACTGAGATTTGAAATGACGCAGGTGCTCTAAGCAGAGATAGCAATGATCAGAGCTCCTGCAGTGTTTTTCATCTGTTGATGTCAAGGTAATTAGGCAGTAAAGTCCACAGGTAGCAAAGTTCTGTACAGATGTGGAAGTCATTAGCTATAAACCTAGATAATTTTTTCTTGGAAACAGGAAAGCTTAAAGAGGCTGGATTATGATTCAAGTCACATTGCTGATACAAAAAGATGAAGCAATTACAAGTGTAATCAGTATTTTGAAGGGAGTAGCAATTTTTAAACATCAAAAGCACTAACATTAAAGCAAACAAAGAAATTGGGGGTGGAGGCAAGTCCTCCATAAAAGAGCTTGCTTGCAGTGATTCACTGTGCCACATTAAGCAGAAGTACAGTTCCCTGCATGTTGTCCTGGTAGGAAATACCTGATGATTGCTAAAATATTAAGTGCTATGATTCTGCAACCTGGCACCACCAAAGGGCCTGAACTGCTCTAATGATGATTACCTTTCCTCCCACAATTCTTAAAGAAGAATGGACGGCAGTTTCAGATTGAATATATATTTTCCATCTGCTGAATTGTTGTTTTTGTTCATGCTGTTTGAGGTTAACTGTGCACGTACTAATCAAACCCACTACTTCCTTTCTCGTAAAACCAAAACAAAGCTTCATACTACTTTCAGGTACAGCATCTGGGATCAAAGCTATATATACACACTGGCTCTCTGTGGGTTCAAACATTTCGAAGATTCAGTATCCTGAAAGGTGTCACCTCTTTTCCAGTCCTGAGAGTTCCAGTTTGTCTTAAGGTCTGAAGGCATCAGGCACCTTCAGCCCCTTCAGCATCTGTCCCAGCCCAGGAATGCTCTCAATATTGGTCACCGTGGGCTTTCTCTGCACAGCCACTGCCTTTGCTGAAGGTGGGTAGATGAAGGAGGCAAGGTATCTGGGGGTGTCGACTTGTTTTCAGTTTCATGTCCTTGCAAGAGATGGACTTGGTACAACAAGGAGAAGAAGGTGACATAGGACT